>JAQJVL010010455.1:0-12292 GCA_035578905.1 Stictocephala bisonia
GAGAAAAAAATCACTCAGGAGAAGATTCCTTCATTTGAAGTAATTGCTCCTATATAACTAAATAAGAGTAACTTAACAAGGCCTGAGGATTTATATAGGAGAGAAACCTTTTGGTTGTTGCTAGGGCCCTTGTAGAACTAAACACAAAATAGTCTAATGAAGGCTTACTCAAACTCTTCAAAACTAAATGCTTGTCGGCCTTCCCGATTTGTTTGTTGCGTGTTGGCAGTAGAGCCTCTGTTCTGTTCATCGAACTGTCCTTATTCGACAATCCAGAGTGGAAATTTGCACACAGTTGGCACATTTTCTACTGAAACAGGATAAATATTCATCTGTATACTTTTAGAGAATATTATAATGTCTGGGACTATTACATAAGCAGATCAAATACGTGAAAAGAAATATGAACTAGTTAGTGTACACATTTTATAACGCTATAAAAGTTTGTAACAAGTCGACGGGTGAGGACTTATTTTAGTTTAGTAAACATTAATTTATTTCTGTTAAGACAAATATTTTGTGATTAAAAGCCTAGCAACACTGAGAAAAATAAAGATTACTTAACTAATTATAAATAGGAAACAAATTATTATGCCCTCAGTTATTTTGTATGGTTTATTAAATTAAGACGATAGTAAGCATGAATAGACTACAAATGCAGTACAAAATTAATATCATTTAAAGATGTCCACATTTATTATGCCTGGGTAACACTGACTTATGGAAATCACACAAAATGAGGTAGAATCAATAAATATAAATGTATTAGTATATTGGAGATACAGCATAGACATCAGCAAACTTACCTAAAACACAAGTTCTCTAACACCAGACTAGTAGTAGTAACAAACACAAAATAAACACAATCTCACAAATTTTCAACACCACTGGCATTTTCTTCAGGTGAGTAGAGAGAGAGAGAGAGAGACTGATTTTGTAAGTATTAGTAATACTTACTATTAGTAATACTTACTAATATTTAAAAAATTAGTAAGTATTACAGTTTGTTGTATATAACTGACCCAAAATGGCATGTATATATAAATATACATATACAGTTCCCAAAAAAATACAAATGTATGTATTTTTATCAGTTTGAATTAATGTATAATTAGATTTGAAAAACAAAATTGCTTAGTGAATCCTTATTTTAAAAATTAGCATGTTGGAGAAATAGAACATCAGCACACTTACCTTAGAAGACTAGTTCAGTAACACCAGAGTAGTAGTGACATACACAAAAGAAACATGTTTTTTTAGTGGAAAAAAAACACACAAATTTTCAGTGGAACTGGCACTTTCTTTAGGTGAGAAGAGAGAGAGAGAGAGAGACTGATTTTGTAAGTATTAGTAATACCATTGATTTTATACACAAATAGATTTCCCATCCAATGTTAAATTTTGAGTCTCAAAATATCAGCTGTTTTTGTGGTCCATTGTGGTGCGGTGGTGTAGTCCCATGTAAATGTAATGCAGTTTAAACCAGCTGTGGTTGCGGGCCACACAAACTAAGAAAATTACTGGCACAAATATTCCTATTGGATGGTTTATCTATTGTATGTTTATATAATCAATGGTAATACATACTACGAGGCGTGTTTTTAAAGTAAGTACCGTTTTTAAATTACGCCGCCGCAGCGCTGCGGTTGCCGTTTAGCGCATGCGCGCCGTGTAGCCACATCTGTTGGGAAGCCACAGACGCCATTACGGAACTATCCGATCGAGTCTACATCTGTTTGCGTGATTTTAAAATGACTCCACCTATTGAGAATCCCGCCGACTGTAAAGTGCGTGCTGTAATACGGTTTCTCTGTGTTCAAGGCTTCAAAGCAGTTGACATTCATCACCAAATCAGTGAAGTGTATGGTGAAAACATTATGAGTGATGGAATGGTTCGGAAATGGGTTAGGGCCTTTAAAGATGGCCGTACAAACTTTCATGATGAGGAACGAAGTGGGCGACCTTCAGTCATTACCGACACTTCGTTCCTTATTATGAAAGTTTGTACGGCCATCTTTAAAGGCCCTTACCCATTTCCGAACCAGTCCATCACTCATAATGTTTTCACCATACACTTCACTGATTTGGTGATGAATGTCAACTGCTTTGAAGCCTTGAACACAGAGAAACCGTATTACAGCTCACACTTTACAGTCGGCGGGATTCTCAATAGGTGGAGTTATTTTAAAATCACGCAAACAGATGTAGACTTGATCGGATGGTTCCGTAATGGCGTCTGTGGCTTCCCAACAGATGTGGCTACACGGCGCGCATGCGCTAAACGGCGACCGCAGCGCTGCGGTGGCGTAATTTAAAAACGGTACTTACTTTAAAAACACGCCTCGTAATATTTAAAAATTTTTAAGTATTACAGATTGTTCTATATAACTGACCCAAAATGGCATAAATCATCTTCAGGCTAGCATTTTAATACTTGAAATACTTATTGGAGACTGCAAACCACCTCGTACTATCAAAACATTGCTGGACCCATCAATGGTTGCAGAGGCAAGCAAAACCACGCTCTGCTACCATTTGAAACCCACCCTTGTACTATCAAAACATTGCTGGACCCATCGAAGGCGGGTACGAAGGCACCAGACTCAGGATGATGCTATAGAAAAAAACAAGTTGAATGGCAAAAATATTGTTTAATACATGAAAATAAAAAAAAACATTAAATTAAAAAATATTAAGTGACAGGAAAAAAATTTAACATTTACGTACTACAGGCTGTTGGTTGTTTGTGAAAAGTTACTTTAAATCATTATCAATAATAGATACAGAAATATATATATGTTAATTAAGAATAAAAATAAATAAAAAAGGTAAGATAGATAAATAAAGTAGAACCCCTCATATCCCACTAGGGACCGGACAAAGGTGGGATCGGCAAAAAGTCGGATATCCTGAGGAACATAAAATCTACGGATTCCTACTAGAAATGCTTATGTATTTGATAAAAACCACCCGAATAATATTATAACAGTGTTTATTATTTCAATAAAGTATGTTATGAGCATCATTCAATAGTTTAGTAAGCATTTTAAATTATTATTACTAGTACTAAGGGTATAACTATTGTACTGTTTTTATAGAACTGTACATACAGTTAAAAACATTTATTGAACAGTATAATATTAAATGATCATGTTAAATACGTATACATTACATTATAACACATCATAACTAAAAAAAAAAAAAGATAGTTACAGTACGTTGAAAGTAGTCTCTGAAATTGTATAGAAATTAATCTGTTTGCATACAAGAAAATATAAGTAATAATGTTTTGTTTCAATTTTTTCATTCAGGATTTTGCAGCTGCATCTTGCCACTTTTTAGCCCACATAACGTCCATTGAAGTAGAATTTGGTTGATGCTCTATGTATTTTAAAGGTACTTCAAATGCATCTTTTGCAGCAGAATGGCTGACTACATTGTCACAGCAGCTGTCATCCTCATCCGTGTCATTTCCTTCGTCGTCTATTGTCTGCACAGCTGCAATTATTTGATCGTCATTGAGCGTCTTCAGCAATGTTAAAACTGTTGTTTTGCTTCAAAGATGGCCAAACTTTCTTCCATGCTTTTTGAAGCGTTGATTGTTTGGAACAAGTAAACACGAACACTGCTATACACACATACACACTTTGAGAAGTCATCAACACAAACAAGAGTGTTACCTGATTTGCTACGTGGGAAAGGGCTCACGTAGTCAATGAAGACCTTCTCAAAGGGACGTTCCACAACTTCAGATGACAAAAACCCCAACTTTGCATTCTGAGGGCTTGCTAAGAGAGCAAAGATGACAAACCCGTTCCCTCTCAGCAATATCCTGGTCCATGCCTTTCCAGATGAACTCCTGACGAATCTTAACGATGGTCTTATGAATTCCTAAATGACTGCCCACAGGACAGTTGAGGAAGTAGTTGAAGACCATCGTTACCAGGATGTTCGGCAGCACAACCTTGGGTCTTCCACCATGGCGAGGCTGACAGCAGAGAACCCCTTTGGACAGAAAGTAGGGAGCCCAGACAGCTCGGGATTTTGCTATTGATGGTGAATCAAACTGTCGAAAGCCAATGGAAAGTCAAGGAGCACAGCCGCACAGCAGCTGTTCTACTTCAGGAGAAGGGTCGCTGGGTTCAAGATACATGCGGGACAGAGCATCCGCTGTAAGATTCTGTGTGCCACGCACGTGTTGGACTTTGAACTTAAAGGCAGAGATATTAACTACACAGCGATCAATTTTCCCTAACAGCAAATGGCACAAGAATAAAAAAAGACGCCTGTAATACATGTAATTTTTTTTATGGTAATGTTGAGCCAGATAACTAAAAAAGATGCGCCTCAAAATAAAATTTAAGTAATTTATTTAAAAGAGTAACAAAACAACATGGTTTGATTAAAGCATATTAACTAAGAATTAAATTACTGTATACAAGAACACAATCAGTAAAGAAGACCTACAAAAATAAGCTAAAAATAACTACCTAAAGCTTGTGGTGGTATTACATATTTGGTATAATATGAAATGAAATGAAAGTATATTTATTCCCCAAACATTCAAATGTATACATCAGTAAGTTAAATGATATTGTTCAACATAATAATACAGAAATACATTGATAAATAATATAAAGTAATCGTTAAACAAACTGTCTAAAATGAAAACAAATGTAATAGAAAACCGTACAGTAATTCCTTTTCATGGGAAAAGCCTACATGGGCATACTGTCTGTGCGTAGGATGAGTTGCAAGTATTTTATTCAAAAAGGACTAAAATGTAATTGTTCTATTACAGATTATTATATAAGGGGAAAATATTTTAAATGTACATCTATACTAACTAAAATATACATAAATAAGAATAGAAGGTAAATAATATTTTATAAGAAGGAAAAAATATGTAATAGTTATAAATAATAATAATAATATGAACTTTGAAATATGGAAAAAGTGGTAGCACAAATTAATTTAATAATTAACACTTCAATGACATTGTAACTCGGAGGTGAGGCAATCATATCCAAAAAGTAATCACTGACTGTATGCCAATTTAGGAAGGGCCAGAGAAACAAGTTCATGCAGGATGATGCCCTGTGAATACTTCTCGCAATGCCTACATAACTGCAGTCATTGCTTCTCGTAATCCAGTTTCAACACAAGACCCTCCATACAAAGGCCCACTAATATAGCACAGGCCTCGGCCACAGTTCACCCAGGGGGGGAGAAGTGGCGTGCATCAAATTCGCCCGTAGACACTAGTAATGACATTCTCTGCTCCCTCCAAACCTATTAGATCGATCCAATCAGTTACCTGTTTTTTTAATATAGATATTGAAGTACAAGAGAATAAATTAAAATTGGGGTTATTCCGTCGAAGATTTAAAAGCAATGCATGTGCAATGTAGACCGGAGTAGTAGTTGAAAATGATTTATTAATAGTCGGTGTGACAAAACCCACATTAACGTGTGCTATAAGTGTGTAAAATTGGAGAGAATATAGAATTATAATGTTTGAATATAAATACCATTACATTTTTAATAAAGAGTTGACGAATATTAAGGACTGATACGTCTTGGAATAAGGTATCCGTAGGGTAACGTCTGGCCTTACCGAAAGCTACTTTCAAAATAGACTTCTGTACAACATATAATGGTTCTAGAGTGCTTTTGTTAGCTCCTCCCCACGCAATAATACCAAACGACAACAACGATTGTATGTAAGCATAATATACGACTTTAATTTCATTGTCATTTAAAACTTCACGCAATTGTCTAAAAGCAAACAAATATTTTCGAATTTTAGTTTTTATGTATTGTATGTGCTCCGCCCATCTCACACGGTGATCAATGATTACACCTAAATATTTGTAAGTTGTCACTCTCTCTATAGCCTCACAGTTACAGGTTAAACTTAGATAATCACCACATGAATGAATTGTTAGGTCACGTAAAGTATAATCAGAACACTCCCTATGAGATATGGGCATAAATTTTGTTTTAGATATATTTAAGGAGAGTGTATTTTGATCAAGCCATTGTTTTATAAACATTAAATCATGGAGAGCTTTAATTCTTGCATCCTGCCAATTACTACTTTCGATAAAAATAAGTGTGTCATCTGCAAACAAGAATAGTTTACTGAACAATTTTAATCTTGAAATATTATTTATGTATATTAAAAAGAGAATAGGCCCAAGTGTACTTCCTTGGACCATCCCAAAGTCTCTATAGACTTGCATGCCTATGCAAGGCATCGCTGTTCACCCCACAAATAGACACAGTTTGCCATCTTTCAGTAAGATAGCTCCTGAACCAATCCAGAGCATTACCCCGAATACCAATTAAATCCAGTTTTTGCAGTAATTTATCTCTATCCACCGAGCCAAAAGCCTTTGTAAGATCAAGGAAAATAAGCATAGATCGATTATTTTTTGAAAAACTTAGGTTGATTTGTTTAACATTTTCATCGTTTATATTTTTGTCTTTGCGAATTCCAAATTGGCAATTACATAAAATGCTGTTATTATCTAAATAATCAGTCAATTGGTCTTTTACTATTTTTTCTAGAATTTTGGAGGAAACACTGAGGAGGCTAATTGGACGAAAATTACTTTTGTCTGTTATTGTATTAGATTTATATAGAGGAATGACTTTTGCCAGTTTGAAGTTGTCAGGAAATATACCGGACAGAATGCTCAAATTTATAATATGTTGAAGGGGTGTAGTTAATACATGTATATTTTCTTTGAGGGCCTTAGCAGAGAAGCCATCATGTCCCGGAGCAGACCCTACCCTCAGACTGGACACATATTGTACTATGTCTTGTTCTGTAACTGTGTTAAGTGTAAAGTTAGAATTAAAACTGTAGTCAGAGTGTCTCACCACTGGGCCCCCTCCTCCATTAATAGCATTAGCAAGATTTTGGCCTACTGCAGAGAATACATATTAAAGTCGTGCGCAGCCTGCCTACACCCATCTTCATTGACAGGTATAGAGCTTGACATATATTTCTGAATAGGAAATTTGTCTTTATGTTTTACTCTTCCCGCCAATTCATTTACAACTATCCAGAATATATTAGTGTTTTTTCCTGCATTTGTAATTTTAGTTCTGTAATAATCACGTTTTGCTTGTTTAAGAGAATTAGATAAAAACTATCTATACGCATAAAATCGCTCTTTTAAATTTATATTGAAGGGTTGATGTTTTACTGATTTACTTAACTTATCTCTATAACGAATGCCTGCTATTAAATCAGCCGTAATCCATGGTTTTAATTTTTTTAATCTGGAATTGTTCTTATTGATTAATTTAGTTGATCTTTCCATAGCGCCTTTAATAATAGAAAAAAATGATCGGTACTAGCATTAAGTTCGAAACAGGACAATACGGGATCCCAGTTGGAGTGAGACAGTTAGTCAGTAAGTACGTTTAGGTCTATATAAGTAAGTTGTGTAGTAGGTTGGGTGACGGAGTGGCTATGGTAAGTGTCTGTGATGGTCAGTACAGTGCTGTAGTGGTCAGTGATCTCAGTATGTACAACGGCTGACCTCACATTCTGTAAGTCACAGTAACACATAAATATGTGGTCCAAGCAAGAACCTCTATCGTTGTCTGTCACCCGTGTCGCTCTGTCAATACACTGCACAAGACCATCTTGTAATAAACTATTCATATACCTATCAGAGTACGCATCATTGTCTAGTATGTCTATATTTAAGTCACCCATAAATATACACATCACACCCTTACAAATATTGTTATAGTAACATTCTAACACTTCTAAAACCCAGTTTATGTCACTATCGTGCGTTCTGTAAAATGTTAGCAAGTTAAATTTATTTTTACCGTAAGTAAAGTCAGTATTCAATCCGTAGACGTCTCCAAATGCAATTTGTGTAGTAACAGCTGATAACCGATTGTGAACGTAGATAACCACCCCGTCATTCTGGTTTCGGAATGTCTCAGTCGTGACAAGGTCATAGCCCTCAATGTCCTCCCTCCAACCCCCTTCACTCAGCCAACACTCAGTAAAAACAATTATATCAAACACAACCACCACCGCCTCTAAATATACTACTATATCATTAAAAAATTTTTCTAACACTTCTCAAATTGATATGGAACACTTTTAAGCTATTATTAGCATTCTCGTCCTTTAAAAAATCTGCAAGTTCTTTATCTGAATGTATGTCAACACATTGTATGCTACCACCTGTTGTGTTGTCATCCTCAGACTCCATTACCTACGCACAACCAGCCTGCCTAGGCTAGTTAAATACAGTAAATAAATGTTATGTAATCAGTTTATTACAAATGTACACTAGTGCACATACAATTTCCTGTTACAAACAAAGAATATCAATATAAAAGGGTTTTTAACTGGAAACTAGGAAATGAAACTTGAACTAATATTAATAAAGACTAGTGAGTTTACAAATTATCATATGTGTAATGAGAGAGACAATGTTTTAAACAGTAGGTTAAAATTACAAAGAGCTTATAAAAGATATACTTTTAAATGTGAAATCGCATTATCATACCCTAGCAAATACATATAAAAATATGCATATTATATCAATTAGAAGAAATACATAACTAATAAACTACCTTATAAAGTAACTCTAGATAAGAAAAGATTATAACATTTTAATTATTGAAAAGCAGTGTATACTGTACACTTTTGGAATTTTTTCTTAAGACAAAATTTTTCTCTTAATCCTTTCCCCTCGGATGGCCAACCCAGTTGGACATCACGATTTTGCCAGCAGCTCGGCGAATCATGTCCTCTGAGACCGAGTGTCCAACTCTGGTGGCCACTACTATGTTCGTGCTCAGATTGGGTAAGTTTTAGTTGCGTTGTCTGCTAGGATCGGATGTCCAACTCTGTTGGACACTTGACATAAGTTTTTGTATTTTAGATATAACTTGTTTGAGCAATATTTTTGAATGTTTAACAGCTGTTTAAACATGTCGGGATTGTACTTATATGTCACTTTTATCATTTAATTCTACACATTTCAATGATCAGTTAAAAATAGAAAAATAGTAATTTAAAATAAATATTTATAGTAAAAAAATGTTTAAAATAATTATTTTTCATGACTCAAAATGTTCAATATTTTCAGTAGTATTTAAAAATATAATATACTAATAATATTATAAGAACAACTATATCACATAATGCTTTATATTTTAAATATTTATTACAAATATTCAGATCAACATTTAAATTTAAAACATAGTATGTAAACTTTAAAAATCAGGTGCAATCACAATAAGTCCGAATTACCACAGAATGGGTTCCGACCTGGTTAGAACGGGAGAATGACATGACTGCCGATCTCATAAACAAAGCAGTCATGGCCAACCCAATTGGCCACCTGACCTTATTTATGGGTCACTAGCAGGTGTTTGACTGCCGAGCTGACGTAGAAACAAGTGTGGCCAAGAAACAAGTGTCAGGATAGTTAAAATTATACTGTCAAGATAATAAATATACTGTCAGTATAAATAAATATACTGTCAGTATAATTAAATATACTGTCAGGATAATTAAATATACTGTCAGGATAATTAAATATATACTGTCAGGATAATTAAATATATACTGTCAGGATAATTAAGTATACTGTCAGGATAATTAAATATACTGTCAGGATAATAAATATACTGTCAGTATAATTAAATATACTGTCAGGATAATTAAATATATACTGTCAGGATAATTGAACTATACTTACCCCAAATAAATGTGGCACATTATATACACTATACAGCATTTAATTCTATACTGCGTATATTTATTTGCATTTCCCATCACCTATTCTCATGGGGGCTTTGGACCACCAATGGCAGGTTTAAAAATGCCATTGGTGGTCACAGAGAACAACACAGACAAAACGAGTTAAACTGAGTCCAAACTTGATGAGTAATAGGTCCATTTTCGCAAAAGTATGCCACATTATGGTTTGGGGTAAGTATAACTCAACCAAGGGTGATCGGCTCGCCTCCACTAGCGCACCCGCAGCCCCTGGCCCTCGAAAACCAGTTGCGGCCGGGAATTTTCCCTGCATAGCGGTACCGATTTAACGCGTCACTGCATCATGGCACCACTTCAATTACACATAAGTTTAATTTTTTTAAGACCTCGTATTTAATTTATGGTTTAGTATTGTGTTTGTATGAATCAAGACCTACATTTTAAGCCTTTATTTACATTTCTACCTTCAACCAATCAAAAAATAAAATAATTTTACAAAATTTACAACAAATTTTTTTTAATTGAGTACAAATTCTGGAATAAACAAATTAGATGTAAAAATATATGGTAAAAATATTTTTTTTTTAAGTCGGACGTTGTCTTAAAAACGCCAAAAAACAGGTACTCTTCTCACTTAAACCGTTTTAAGGATAAATAAAAATCTCATTAAAATTTTTTAAATTATATGTAAATACGCATAAATAAATTTGTGAAATGTTGATGTAACTTTCATGTTTTGAGGTGCACTGGTTACAATGCAGTAAACGCTCAAACTCGAGTATCTATACTTTCTGACCCCGAGAGTAGTCAAACAAGGCTGTAACATAGTTGCAAACAGAGTTGGCACGCGAAGCGTGCAGGGGTGTTCTCTAGTATAGTTAATTAATTGTACCCTACGTATTAACTTGATTTCACTCTATCAGTTTAGGTGTTGAAAAGAGATTTAACATTTTATTAGGTAATATAGTTATGCGTTTATATGGCAAATTATTGGTAAAAAACAAAAAGTGCAAACAACTAACATTACAAAATAGCTATGATACTAAAATTATTACAAATTGTACATTTTAGATATTAAAAGGATTTAAAACATTAATAAAATTTATTTTTAAACTGTCAAGACTTTCTAAGAAAGGAAATGCTAAAATCTATAAAACCCATTTTCTCTTGAATTTAATTTAAAACACTAATTTGACAAGATTTAATAACTTTATTTTTAAAATTAAATTAGTAAAATCTACATTAAAATCTTAACAAAAACAAGTATTCGATTTTATATGTAGTTTAAAAAAATATTAAAATTTCCAAATAAAACGTTTATATTAGAAAGCAGATCTATTTGGAAAGTGGGTACAGTGATATTTATTATTACTGTCATATTTACAGCGATAAGTTAGTCAATATTGTAACATAGTTTTAGACATTATTTGGAAATAATGGAATATTTTATGGTAAAGACGCCTTCAGTATTTGATACTCCTACCGCCTTACATACGTGGCTTTCATGTTATAAACTTCAAGGCGACTGCTTAATTAATTATTTATGTTGTTATAGATTATAATACACAATCATTACTAAGCTGTACATACATGTATAGAATAATCAAACTTGTCATGATATTTTTGGTAATGAATTTTTTTGGTGTTGTAAACGATAATAATTGTATAATGATTGGAGTAAGTTTTTGGGTGATAAATTAGTTAAAGAATAAGTCTATAGTGTAAAGTATATATGTGCATGTCGAGCTAACGCAAGTAAAGTATAAAGTATATCAAGCAATAGAGAGAAAGTCATTTTTAGCAAATTAGAGGACGCTTTAAAGCGCTGTCTATCGTCCTCAGAAGTGCTTCTGATGCCTCTGACACCTCGGTATGACCTACCGGCCACCAGCCCCATCCACCGTACTGTTGACCTGGTGAACCAGTACCTGAATGAGCTATGCAGGCGCTACGCTGGTGTGAGCATGCTGGACATCAGTGGTATTGGTCGGCATCACTATACGTCACATGGACTACACCTTCGTGCATCGGGGAAAAGACTGCTGGTGGAGCTCATCGTTTAGAAACTGGTATTGATGAATCCTGTACACTACTCGGCTAATCAACTATAGTCCGAATAAAATAACTTTGGTACTGGCGGAACGGCCACGCACCACTGGTCTGAAATGACAAAACTCTGAGCTTTAATTTGCTGTCAAACTTAAAATAAGTAAGCAATAATTTTCAAACTACTTGTATAGTGTCCACCATATTATATTCTTTAAGAAAAAATTATGCTGGATATTTTGCTTAAACTAATTTGTTTTTTTATTGTGATATTTGTGTTTAAGAACACGGTTTTATGAGTGAAATTGCGCGTGAGTCGTCTTTAACCTGTTACTGTAGCGAGAGTAATAATAATAAAATAATTTCTTGTAGATGGATGACAGTTTGATTCATTGTGATTAGTTTGGTATAAGTCTCATTTAATAATTCAAACAGATTAATGAGAAATTAATTTTTTTGTGAACCTTTGTAAATTCG
>JAQJVL010010456.1:0-12286 GCA_035578905.1 Stictocephala bisonia
AGTACCCCACCCTCCCACCCATATACGTTCAGTAGTGTTGAGCAACCCGTCCACCCATACACGTTCAGTAGTGTTAACGCACTCGCCCAGCCATACACGTACAGTGGTAATTTGGTACAGTGGTATGTAATTGGCTAAGATACAAAACTGCAACAAACTGTGAACAACTCTGAATTTTGTAAACATCAAAAACATACATATACAAATAGTAAATGACATGTTTGTATTTCACCTGCTCACCCATACGGTGATATTGACCCACTTGCCCAGCCATACTCGTACGATGGTATTGACCCGCCCACCCAACCATACACAGACGGTGGTATGGACCCAGTCGCACGCCCATACACATACGGTAGTACTGACCCACCCACCCACCCATACACATACGGTGGTATTTTACGGATGAATTTCAACACACGTACATTGTAGAAATATAATAGAAATATAATTTCGCTTGGGGGCTGTTTGTACCCCTTAGGAGTTGAAATTCGAAAAATCTACATGTTGACCTTCTCTCCTACCTATATATTTACGGTGGTAATGGCCCTCTCTCCTACCACCCACCCGCCCATATACGTAGTGTGGTATTGACCCACCCACCCACCCATATACGTAGTGTGGTATTGACCCACCCACCCGTCCATATACGTAGTGTGGTATTGACCCACCCACCCGCCCATATACGCAGTGTGGTATTGACCCACCCACCCGCCCATATACGTAGTGTGGTATTTTAACCTAACCACTAAGTTTTTACTACCACTGTTCGTGTATGGTGTGGGCGGGTTGGTTACTATTACTGTTCGTGTATTGGTGGGCGAATGGGTATCTGGTTTCTCCGTTTAACACATAGACTTATAAAATATAAACTCATGTTAAAATGTGAAGATTGTTTAATGTAATATTGGATTTTACCTCTGTACGTGTATGGGTGGGCGGGTGGGTCATCACCTCTGTACGTGTATGGGTGAGCGGTTGAGTCATTACCTCTGTACGTGTATGGGTGGGCGGGTGGGTATGGGGGGCAGTTTCAAAGCCACTGTATGTGTATGGGCGGGCGGGTGGGTCAATGCCACTGTATGTGTATGGGCAGGTTACATAAATACAAAAAAACTTTTGAGAGTTTGTAATATATATTTTTGTGTGATATATATATATATATATATATATATATATATATATATATATATTATACTTTATAATAGTACCATTGTACGTGTATTTTAGTACCATTGTACGTGTATCGGTGGGCGGGTGTGTTAGTACCATTGTACGTGTATTTTAGTACCATTGTACGTGTATGGGTGTGTGGGTAGGTTAGTACCATTGTACGTGGCTTTTAAGCTCTTCGGACATTTTCATTACTTGGACATATCAACCACTATACCACAATACCACTCTACGTGTATGGGTGGGCGGGTGGGTCAATACCATTGTATGTATATGGGTGGACGAGTTGGTCAATACTACTTACTGTACCTGTATGGGTAGGCGGGTGGGTCAATACCACTGTACGTGTGTGGTTGGGCAGGTGGGTCAATACCACTGTATGTATTGGACAGTCTTCTTGTTTCTGTATTCAATAATCAATGGTTTTAGTGTAAGAATCCTACACCATCAGCTGAACTGTGAGATTTTACGGTTTTCTTTTCATAGCCTACCCAAACTAGTGGTAGGGGTTCGGGTTTTTACTACCACTGTTCGTGTATGGGTGGGCGGGTGGGTTACTACCACTGTTCGTGTATTGGTGGGCGAATGGGTATCTGGTTTCTCCGTTTAACACATAGACTTATAAAATATCAACTCATATTAAAATGTGAAGATTGTTTAATGTAATATTGGATTTTATTTGTTGTTAATGAGTAATATAAAGATACAAAAATTATATTAGTAGCTTAGTTAAATTTTGTAATATCAAATTCAACTACACAACCATTTAAAGTTTAAGTCAAACAATTTAAAGTATGTAGGGGTGCAGTATGGCAAAGGGTATAGAAATCAAATGCATCTGCTATAGTGATAGCCAAAAAATTAGCTTCACTCTCACTGTACGTGTAAGGGTGGGCAGGTGGGTCACTCTCACTGTGCGTGTAAGGGTGGGCGGGTGGGTCACTATCACTGTACGTGTAAGAGTGGGCGAGTGGGTCACTATCACTGTACGTGTAAGGGTGGGTGGGTGGGTCACTATCACTGTGCGTGTAAGGGTGGGTGGGTGGGTCACTATCACTGTACGTGTAAGGGTGGGCCTGTGGGTCACTATCACTGTGCGTGTAAGGGTGGGCGGGTGGGTCACTCTCACTGTACATGTAAGGGTGGGCGGCTGGGTCACTATCACTGTGCGTGTATGGTTGGGCAGGTGGGTCACTCTCATTGTATGTGTAAGGGTGGGCGGGTGGGTCACTATCACTGTGCGTGTATGTATGTATCAATACCACTGTATGTGTATGGGTGGGTGGGTGGATCAGTACCACTGTACGTGTATTGGTGGGCGAGTGGGTCAATATCATTCTACGTGTATGGGTGGGCGGGTGGGTCAATACCACTGTACGTGTATGGGTGAGAGGGCGGGTGGGTCATTGTCACTGTACGTGTATCGGTGGGTGGGTGGGTCACTATCCTACGTGTATAGGTGGGTCATTATCACAATAACCTACAATAACCTCCATTGTATCACTGTGCGTGAAAGGTCAGGTGGGTGGGTCAGTACCACCGTAAGTGCATGGGTGGGTGAGTGGGCTAGCACCACCTTACATGTACGGAAAGGTACGCATGTACGTAAACCATCGTAATCCTGTGTATAGCGAATGTACAGTTTAGGTTGAGTATATATACTGGAGGTAGGACTATTAGTTAATGCATATAGGTACTGTAATTTACGTGCAGCATATCTACATATATATAAAATCCAATGTATGTTTGTTTGTCTGTCTATCCTTTATGCGCTACCAAACCGTCCAGCCGATTGCCATGAAACATGGGGAAATTTTTCTATATACCCCAGGGAAGGTTTCTGTCCTATTCCCGTTTCTTTAATCCCTCTCCATTTTATCTCTCTCAATACCACTGTATGTGTAAGGGTGGGTGGGTGGGTCAATACCACTGTATGTGTATGGGTGGGCGGGTGGGTCAATGTACGTGTATGAGCGGGCGGGTGGGTCAATACCACTGTACGTGTATGGGCAGGCAGGTGGGTCAATACCACTGTGCGTGTATGTGTGGGCGGTTTGTTCAATAGCAACTGTTCTTGTATGGGTGGGTGGGTCAATACTACTGTCTTTGTATGAGTGGGTGGGAATTTCTACGCTTCACTTCTTTATTCAATTTTGACTCCAGTTGTTTGTGGAAAAGCCATGAGCACAGTAAATAGTGTTTGTTTAATCAATATCACTGTCCGTGTATGGGTGGGTGGGTGGGTCAGTACCACTCTAAGTGTATGGGTGGGCGGGTGGATCAATACACTCTACGTGTATGGGTGGGCGGGTGGGTCAATACACTGTACGTGTGTGTGTGGGTGGGTGGGTCAATATCAGGAGTTCTGATCTTGCAAGAGAGCTTCAACCGTGTTGGAGTACAACGGCCCCAACAGGACCTCCTTCGTTTGCCTGTTACCTGGAATCTCCTGGAACTTGCCGGCGACCCATGTAGAGGCAACCCTCTTGGCGAAGCTGTAAGTAACCCCACATGCAGGCTCTGGGCCAATGACACGTCCCTTAGTGCCTTCCTTCCTGGCACAGTGGTCTGCCCTCTCGTTTCCATTACCACGGTGTGAACTGGCATCCATGACAGGACTATCCTATTGGAACACGCCAGCGTTTTAAGGACCCCCTGACAGTCCCAAACTAGACTCGAGGTGATGACATACATTCATAGTCATATATGACTCAATGAATGTTTGTAGAGTGATTTACGACTAAATTACTCATAGTTATTGTTAGAAAGTTTTACCTGTTCAACGCTTCTATGAGTAAGTTATACTGCAATACAAACGTGTTTGATTTAAATAAAATAATAAATAAAAAAAAAAATAAAATAATAAAAAATGGGTGAGATGGTACGTGTATGAGTGGGTGGGTACATAGAGTATCTCACAAGAGCAATAATTGTATGGACATGAGTATCTCACAAGAGCAGTAACTGTATGGGCATGAGTATCTCACAAGAGCAGTAACTGTATGGACATGAGTATCTCACAATAGCAGTAACTGTATGGACATGAGTATCTCTCAAGAGCAGTAACTGTATGGACATGAGTATCTCACAAGAGCAGTAACTGTATGGACATGAGTATCTCACAAGAGCAGTAACTGTATGAACATGAGTATCTCACAATAGCAGTAACTGTATGGACATGAGTATCTCACAAGTGCATTAATTGTATGGACATGAGTATCTCACAAGAACAGTAACTGTATGGACATGCGTATCTCACAAGTGCATTAACTGTATGGACATGATTATCTCAAAAGAACAGTAACTGTATGGACATGAGTATCTCACAAGAGCAGTAACTGTATGGACATGAGTATCTCACAAGAGCAGTAACTGTATGGACATGAGTATCTCACAAGAGCAGTAACTGTATGGACATGAGTACCTCACAAGAGCAGTAACTGTATGGACATGAGTATCTCACAAGTGCAGTAACTGTATGGACATGAGTATCTCACAAGAGCAGTAACTGTATGGACATGAGTTCTCACAAGAGCAGTAACTGTAGGATTGTTCAGGAGGCCCAAAATATAAAAGACTGTTTTTCAACGATCCCTTGTTTACGTTGGCCCGAAGTATTAAATGTTACTTCCAGTAGAGATTAAAAACTGTAACATACTAAGAACCTTTTTGAAATTGCTTAAACTATGCATCTCAATATTAACTTCTTGGACTTTTTGTTGCAGCTAATCGTATGAAAAATAATATTTCAAATGGCAGACTGAAAATAATATAGTTATATCATTTACATTTTTAAATCAATATTTTAATATATATACATATATTATTATAAAAAAACAGTATAATTGTTCAGTTCATATGTTATCAATTAGTAATGAATAGCACTATAGTAATATATTGTAGTTTTGTACAACTAAAATATATTACTGTAGGTGGTTGAAGTATTCCTGAAAAATATTGTAATATTTGATTTTATAACTGTTTTGTGAGTAGTGTAATTTGCCGGTGCTGGCTCACATAAATCAAATGGTTTGACAGGTGAGTTTTGTGACGTCACGGTGACGTCACAATGACGTCATGGTGACGTAGGTTAGTACGTCACAGGGGATGAAAGTGTAAGGGAAACCTTTATTTATACCAAGTCTTTCTTGTTCACCGATGTATTGTGTTTACCGTCATATCCTGCCCATTTAACTAGTACTTTGTTTCCTTTTTTTCTAAGTACTTTTTCAATCAGGTATACGTCGTCTGTCTTGGATTTCTGTAGCTCTTTTTCGTAGAAACTTCCTTTGATGACGTCACCGGTGTGGTCTTTGAGGAGGTAGGTTGTAGGAATAGTAGTTTGGACTTTGTACACAGTAAATATCTCGTTAGTCCAGTTGGGTAGGTATCCTTTGTCAAATACTTTTTTATACTTACTTATCCTCACCTTGTCGCCTACTTTAAAGCGGACCTTTTTATCCACTGTCTTGTACCTTTGTCTGTTTTTATTAATGTTTTTTCTGACTATGTTTTCATTTCTTTTGTTCACATGACTTGGGGCCATACCAATAGTTTTATGTTTTCTTGTGTTGTATTCGTCCAACAGGGAAGGTAGTATTTTGACCCATTGATACTTACCTTGCTCCGTGAACTTTCGCCACATTAATGATTTAAGGCTACGGTTGAACCGCTCTACGATGGACGCCTTCTTATCACTATAGCTCGAGTAATGGTTTATACCATACTTTTTCATTAGCTTTGTGAATCCTACATTGTAAAATTCTTTACCCGCATCTGTTTGTAAGTGTTTCATTTTATTGGACTCTAATACAGGTGTTATGGCTTTAACGATTTCTGGGCCAGTCTTATCCTTTAATGGGACAGCAAAGGCGTATTTGCTAAAACAATTTATTATTGTCAAGATGTACTTGTACCCTTGGTTTTGTTTAGAATAAGGTATCATTTCGACCAAGTCAGCTTGGAACAAGTCTTGTATTCCCTTAACTTCTACAGGTCTAGTGGGGAACTTTTTTCTAGCTGGGGCATGTAGCTCCCTTGCTATCTGCTCTCTTACACTCATAGTGGAAGAATGAAGGGTTTCAAGGTAAGTTTAACAATTTATTTGTTTTTCTTTGGTGTATAGAGCCCCAACCTCGCTCTATACGGTGGCAGTCGACCATAAAAATAATGTTTACTGCCTCCCTACCAATTGTAAAGCCTTTACCTAACGAGCAACACACATTCGCTTTTGGATACGGGTTTTCAGGCCCCAGAGCCGCATTCGCTTTTGGATACAGGTTTTTACGCCTGAGAGCCACATTCGCTTTTGGATACGGGTTTTCAGGCCCCAGAGCCACATTCATACAGTTGCCCGAAAGGTAAAGACACCATTAGTTGGATAAAAGGTAGTATTATTTTTTGACAGATATGTTTACATCATTTTAAAACATAAAGAGACTATTCAATATGATGCATATTTTAGCAGAATGGCAATGGTTTGATTTGTAATTGCTGATATGTTAATGGGACCATTAGCGATAAGACATTTTGCGATAACGATGATGAAGTGTTTAGAGATACAGGAATGTTTTCTTTGGAATGAATTTACTTTACGGATTGTTTTTTTACGATTGTAAAAGAGTTTACTCAAAACTAACTTAACATTACTTACCTGGCGTAGGAGTTACCGTAATCAAGAAGAAGGTTCACCCAGTACGGTGTCTGCACTAGGGTTGGGTCGAGCCCATCCAATGTCGTAAATTGGGTTTCTACGGACATGTTAGTAACCATGGGTTACAATCTCATTCCATCGTTTTTAGTAGTTGAAAGTATATAATCTTTATATTATTATTATTACAAAGCAAGCTGATATTTCACCTTTGTGACGTGAACAATATTGTGTTTTCAAAGTGTTGTTTAGAAGAGTTTAACAAAGTTCTGATGAAGTGTAACCGTTGGAATTTAAATAAATAAATAAATATGCAAGTGACACAATAAGAACAGGATGTGGGGAAGGAAGGAGGTAAGGGTTCTGGAAGGACGTTCTGACTTTTTTTTTAGTTGTTGTTTTATTGTTTTTCTGTTTCAATGTTACTGTTTGAGTTATGGGTGAGTTTTGGTTTTTTGTTAATGTAGTCGTGATCATGTTCTAAGGTTCGTTTTTTATTGATGATGTGGTGTCCGTATGCTAGTGTATCAATTCCATTATTCAAGATGTAGCGTTTGTCGTCGAATGGTGAAAGGGATAATTTTGAAACGTTCTGGGTGAATATGTTATGTTTTTCGCTTCTAATGTTTAAAGCGGATGTTGTTTTTAAGGTGTGGTGAAAAAGACATTGTTTATATTGCTTGTGTTTTAGTTGTGTCTTTATAGCGACTCGGGGGACGCCTTTGGCTACCTTTTTTTCCTCCATATTGTAATTTAAAACTGAATAGCACTTTGCTCTTAAACCAATAATTTCCCTAGCCGGATTAGAATTCATTTCATCTTTGAATTTACCTAACGCTTTTTTGTTTGAAATGCTATAACACGGGTGGCTAGGTGGGTAGTCTGATGTGTCGAAAAGATGAAGTTCATTTTTAATGTCGGTGTAAACGTCTGGTGTGTAAACATTGTAAAACAGTGAATCGGTATCGGTCATGCAAAGTTTTATATTCTTCCCGTACTTTGCTATTGCCCAATTATAGTGAAAGTTATACATGATAAATTTTGATATTTCCAATACTGAGAACCCGACATAGATGGGTCTGTTTAAAAAGATTGTTTGTTTTTTCAATGCCAATCCCGCGATATCTTTATTGTACGCGAAGAATGTTTTGAGTCTGGGACTAGCTGTCCATTTGACCAATTGCTTTTCGTTGGTTACCAATTTGAAATCAATACGCGACCTAACATTTTCTAAACTCTTTCCATATGTGGCGTTATTCATTAGTTTGAAAAAATCTTTTTCGAAATTGTTTTTAGCGCATTTTCTTTTTTCCGTATTAAAGTTGATGAAAGGTGCAAGCCAGGCGGACTGTTTGAAACTAAGTACTCTATGGATGTTAGTCAGTACAAGTCCCAGTTGTAGGTATAGTTTTAGAGTCCTGTAGTGTACAACGTATTTTGTTTTGTCACATAGAGTAGTTAGTAGTTTTTCGGTCTTGGTTGGTTTATAGTTTAGTTCGTCAAGTAGGTCCTTGCAGTAGGGGGAGAGCATATCGTCTGTCACTACTTTACGTTCGGGAGCCAGTGGAAAGTCTGAATGTAAGTCGTGTAGGTGATCAGGGTAGTGCAGGTCCACTTCTAAAATGTAACCTATGTCAGAGTCGTCGGGTACCTTTGTAAAGTCAATGGCTTGTGGGTCGATCCATTTAAAATCAGACTCTGGGAGTCTATCGGACATACTGGTTCCGTACAAGTTGTTACAGTCTAGGTAAAGGAGGTAGTTAGTGGGTTTTGTGTTGTCAAAGTTGGGTAGGTAGGGGTTGTTGGCCTGGGCGTACCGGTTAGGTATCATGGAGACACCACCCCGGATCCCAGACTCGACAAAGAGGTGGTGGTCAATGTCTGTGAGTAGTTCGAGTTTTACGTCAGTCATTTTTAGCATGGAATTCCATGCTAGTCCAGGGGCAGAGTATACGTTACATGGGTCAATCCCATAGTATGTCATACTGGTCGTCCTAAAGTTTTCAAAGACGTCAGCCAGTAATAGTACGTCTGTAGTAAGGTAAAGGTCATGGTACTCTTTCATGGTTGTCATGTCAAAGGCAGTCCATACAGTTTGTGCGTGTGTGTAGTCATCGTCGGATATGTGTGTTTGAGTCAAGTCGTTGTAGAACGCCTCCTTGGGAGGAAGTTCAGTATCATTGAATTTAGATTCGTCCGTCATGTAAGAATAGGGGAAGACACCTTTACGTAGAAGTAGTTCGGTGTTAGTCATACACTGCCCTAAGATTTGAAATTTGGAAGCCCCGTCAGTAGCTAGGTTGGACACGAGTGTGTCCAAAGAAGCGTTTAAGAATTGAAGTGAGTCCAAAAATCGTAGTGACCCAAGGGTGACTGAAATGTACCGCTCGCTGGTTGTAGCGATACATGACAGTTTTTCTTCTTTGAATTTACCTAACCCTTGGATCAGGTGGTGGCAATCATAACCTCTGAGGTTATGGAAAAAGACTGGGATATGATCGGGAACTTTGTAATTTAAGTTGCAAGAATTATGGGCGGGTCCTAAGAACTCGCCTGTTAAATGATTGTGATTGGCCACTTTGTCACCGTTTAACGGTTTTTTACAAAGGTGGCAGGTGGAAGCGTTTTGGAAAACAATTTTGTCTTGAGGGGTCATTTTGATAGGGTTATTCTTTTTAATAATTTGTAAGAGCTCCTCAGACTCTGCAATCAAACAATTTAGAAACGTTTCTACAACGTCGGGGCCGCTATAGACTTTAGGTTGCTTTATGGGTTTACCGTTACTATCGATGATTACGTAACAAAAGCCAGAAGGTACGTGATGGGCAGTGTTTGTCGTGTGTGAAGTAGATGGATCGTTCAGTGCTGTGTCGATTGGAACAACAAAGGACTCAAAGTCACAGTAAATAGTGAATGGTACTTTGTGAGTTAGTGTATAGTTTGTAAAAGACATGAATTTTTCATCATCAGTCGGTAGTCTTGTCTTTTGTGCTCCGTGAGGTGAACATAAAGGTAAGTGGTTAGTAAGTCGTAGTTGGGAAGAAAATCTGTGTAGACAGTAGTCACAGTAGTAAGCTACCACCGACGTGTTTAGTCAAGTGAGATAGCAGTCGGGACATGTTAGTGATCAGGCAGTAGTGAGTGGTCGTGTCGGTAGTCAACAGTAACAAGTTGATGTGGTGAAGTCTGAATTTTTCTTTTGTTATACGAAGGGGGTAAATTTCATCTTTTTCGAAGCCGAATACATTGACTGATAAAGCGGGATTTAGTTTTTCAAATTTATCAAGATCTGTAATTTTGACGGGGTAGCTAATCCCAGACATGTTTACTTTATTTTCGAGTTTTTTGAAATAGCTTACGCGTCTATTTTTATCGGGATATAATTGAGAAAGAACAGAGTACAGGAAGCATTTGTTGTCGTCATTTTTAATATTGATGATTCCTTTAGAGGGGTGAGATATTTTTTTGGGGGTGGGTATGTAAGAAGAAGCGTACAAAGGTTGAAATTTTGCAATGAACAGGTCCAATCGTAAAACATTTTCTATTACCCACCCGCTTCCTTGACTTACCCACTTAGCCACGCTTTCTAAAATTTTGTCTGTAGCCTCGGAATACTGCATATCTAGAGGATCGGAAGGTAGCGAAGGGCGGGTTTTACCGTGAAAGAAAGGTGTTGTTGTGATTTCTTCATTGTTAACAATTTTTGTGAATTTAATTTGAACCGCGATGTACCATTTTACTCCCCCGAGTCTGTTTAGATGTTTGTTTATTTCGTCCATGATTATGTTTTTATGATCGGAAAGTACGTTAAGGAGATCAGGATCGGAAGTGTCGAAGCGGCGGGAAATGGTGACTAGGTTATCGTTAATGGCGTAGGATTCCATGGATAGGTTAGGATTAAATTTAAATTGATTGAATGTTAATTATTAAATTAAAGTACAAGAAGCAAAGTATTGATTATTACTTTGAAATACTGAACAAAGAATTAAGATATAATAAAGTATTACTGATATCGAGGAGCACAGTGAGGGTACGTCTGATCGGCGCGAGCGCAAGAGCAGAAGTGAGAAAGATTACTTGTGATGGTCGGTTAAGTAGGGGCGGCAGCCAATCGGGGCGCTGCGTTTGGATGCGGAGGGGGCGACCAATCGGAGCGCAGCGTTTGGATGCGCATGCGTCACCCGGCGTTGCCGCTTGGGGCGCTGTGGTCGGCAACGCCGCCAGGGGCGCTGCGGTCGCTAGGTATTGCTGCTTGGGGCGCTGCGTTGCCGCTAGGGGCGCTGCGGTCGGCGTTGCCGCCAGGGGCGCTACGGTCGCTAGGAATTGCCGCCAGGGGCGCTGCGATCGGTTGGCGTTGCCACCAGGGGCGCTACGGTCGGCGTTTGTTATAGTGTATATATGAAATGAGGGAATTTTGGGAAGGGAATTTTCCCACGGGGTGTGAGTTAGCGCGGGCGGGAAACGACGCCATATTGGATCCGGTCGCCATATTGGACAAAAAAAGGGTATTTTATTGTATTTTATATAGTATAACGTGGGAATTTGAGGGTAATTTGGGGGGAAATGTGGGTAATGTGGGGGGAAAGAGGGTAATGTGAGGGAAATGTGTGGGAAATGAGGGTAATGTGAGGGAAATGAGGGAAATTTTGTGAGGGAGGGGGTGGGGGGTTGGCAACACTGCGCCGCCATCTTGGATCCGGTCACGTGACCGCCGCCATCTTGGAAAACCGAAAAAAAAGTGGGTCTATTACCATTATATTTATACTACTCTAGTTTATAACTAAAAACAAAATATGATGATATCGTAAAGATGTAAGCTAATCTTCATAGTAAAATCACGATTCAACCAATTCAACTTTATCAGGAAAAAAAGCAAGTATGAGTAACCTTAAATAATTCAATAATAAATATTAATAGCCGACAGCCCTCACTTAAATACGGGTTCTCTAAGCTTACGTACCTTCTCTCTAAACCATCACATACCATTCTCCTAGGTAATACAGTTTTTAGTCTATAAAACCATATAAGTCTTAAGGGAGATACGAAGTAGTGCATATTAAAAATAACCTTAAACATATCTCAAAGGAAACTAAATTAGCCAAGATTTTGCGTCATGTTTATGTTTTTTGTATTAGTTGTTTGGAATAAATAATTAAGGGATGCCAATGTTACTTTTCTGGATAAAAAGGAAACTCCGTAGGGACGTAATTTCGAGAGATCCTTTCTTAGTGGGTCTCTACGATACAAAAACTAACTTCTCTCCAAATTTTATCAAAATCTGTTCGATGGTTCCGGAGATTTCGTGAAGAATGTACATAGTTTCTGATTATATGCATAAAGATAAAATAAACGAATTATTACCAATTAAATTTATTTTAACTATATAATGATTAAGAAAAAAGTTATTTGCAATATTTATTTTGTGTGTCACCGTTGTATCCATAAAATATAAATGTCTTAATT
>JAQJVL010010457.1:0-12285 GCA_035578905.1 Stictocephala bisonia
ATTTCGCAATTTTTAGTTTTTGAAAGTACCTTTTCCAGTTCTTTCAAAGTTGGGGGCATGTTCACTATTAGTTTAACATAATTTTACAAGTTAAAAATATTATTTCATTAAAATATTTTGTTCTCATTTATCTAATGTTATTGTCGAGAGTCACTATTAGTTTAACATAATTTTAAAAGTTAAAAATATTATTTCATTAAAATATTTTGTTGTGTTTCGTTCGTTAAAACATATTTTAACAAATTGAAGCAAAGGAAATCCATTGAGGTGGGTGGGTGGTCCGTGATGATGTTATTTGTTAGCTAGCTAACAAACAACATCTACCGGTTATTGCCAGTCCGGAACATGGCGGGTCCATAGGTGGTGGATAATGGAAATCCCTAATTTTAGGGTAGGGGAAGTCTTCTTCCCCCCCGAACCAAAACTGGCAAATTTGTGTCCAATTTAAAAATTATTTTTTCTTGATTGACATCAAAATTGTTGGAATTCAATCAATTTCATGTTTGGTCTTATTAGATTATATTTATGTCGCAAATGTTCAGTATTTTTACAATTTTTAAAATGTCACAAAAATAAAATCACACTATGAAGAGAGTGAGGGAAACAAAAACAGTTTTGTGATATTACTTTTATTTCAAGAAAATATGAATAACGTTATAATTATATGACTAACAAACAAATTGTGGGTTTTAGGAACAGTATGCTTGGAATACATAAAACTATTTAATGTATATTTAAAGTAAACTGGGCATCCCAACATTAACATATTTTATCTATCAGTTAATTATCATCGATATATTCCAAACTGAACCATCATATCCTTAAAACCCGAAAGTTCCTTAGTCTTTTAATTTTTTTAGATAAGCCACTTACATTTTTTTGTTCCAATTTTATGTATATAATTTTGATTAAAATATTTATGAAAGATTTCCACGTTTATGTAAATAAGGAATTTGTTAGTATAATTATAAATAGGGAATTTGCTAGTATAATTATATTTTAGAACATCGACGTTTTGATACACTGGTATACCATGTAGACTTTCAGTACCTTGACAAAACTTACAACAGATCCCAAATTACATTAGATTTATGCGTCATGGTATACTGGGGTACCACTACCACATAATAATTAGTATAATTAATGAAACAATTGTTTTGTAATTACGTCAAAATATAAACCACCAAATTTTTACTAACGTTGTTAGTGTGTTAATTGCGATAGGGCTAGATTATGTTTTAGGTATAAATTAATTGGATGTCTATGAACAGTAAATCTAAACTTAAATGTGTAATATTGTTAGGTTTTTATTGGATAGGCATATACTGTATTTAATTCATACATTAACCTGTTTTTTATTGTAATTTGCTACAAACCATACATTTAAGTTAAGAAGTATATTAGTTTTTGTTTTAAAATTATAGATTATAGTAATGCACGGTTCTCAGTTACTATGTTGTAAATATTTACAAAATGTTCACCCATTATATTAGTTTTTGTTTTAAAATTATAGATTATAGTAATGCACGGTTCTCAGTTACTATGTTGTAAATATTTACAAAATGTTCACCCATTTATATTAGTTTTTGTTTTAAAATTATAGATTCTAGTAATGCACGGTTCTCAGTTACTATGTTGTAAATATTTACAAAATGTTCACTCATTTTTCAATAACGTGTAAATATTTAGTCTATTGATTTCAATTTTCAGTTTCTTGTTGTATATATCAAAAGATGAATGTTTACTTAATTCAAGGGTTATTATTTATATCATTTTTTAATAATCATCTTTTAATGTTACTTGTTAGTTAATTTCAATTCATATGTCGTTATAGTAATTAATTGTTAATGATGTACATATTGATTCTTTGTTCATTATTTCAATATTGATAATAAAAAATATCCATAAATAATTAAACAGAAAACTTGGTGAATATGAGAATTTTAATTAACTGTAATTATGCCAATTTGAAATATGTCATAACAACATTAACAACTATATATAAATATAATTGAAAACTAATGTACAAACAACAAATAAATATATACAAACAATAAGGTGGACATTCGAAGAGGTAACAACGGAAACCAACTAGCAGTGGTAAACAAAGAAGATCTGGTGAGGGGGGGGGGTTCTGCCTTTTCTTCGCTCCATGTAGGAGCGCTGGGGACAATAGAACGGCCCGAAAAAGGTTCAACGAGTTACTCGAACTCTTTGACCAGCAACCTACCACACTAACTTCTTTTATGGACACTCAAACCCCATCCCATAAAAACCAGTCAACAGCACCAAAGTGGTTCAACGGGCTACCAAGACTTCTCGATCAGGGATGATACATTAATCCCCTAACCACCATCGGCCACGACTGTGTGCAGCCACCGGCCTAGGAGCAAGTTAGACTACCTCATTGCCAAACTGACTCAACACTACCAACCTCCTGCGCTCCATGGCCACTAAGCCCCACGCCCACGTTCGTGATCCATGGCCTTGAGGAACAACCACCATCGGCCACAACTGTGTGAAGCTAGTAGCCCAGGAGAGAATCAGATTACATAATAGCCCACTGACGCAGCATTGCCAACCTTCTGCACTCCAAGGCCACTAATCTTTTAATCCTTCAACAACCACAGCTTGGTGAAGTTACCATTCACAGGAGCAAGTCAGAATACATCATCTCCCACTGACGCAGCACTATCAACCTTCTGCGCTCCATGGCTCCAAATCCCTTAGCCCACTCTCGAGATCCATGACGTTGTGGATCAAGCATCAGCAATGCAAGAATCCACCTTCGTCCCATTTGTTCTTAGTCCCATTCGTTATTATTATTCGAGACCCATGATGTTATGGATCAACAAGCTTCGATGCAAGAACCAACCTTCGTTCCATTCTTTCCAAACCTTCGAGACCCTTGGCCTCGTGTACCAGTCATCATTGGAACCTGACTCTAGTGTTAAACTGAGTGGACTTGTGTAGTGCAGGAATACAATCTAGTGTGAAATCTCCAAGTGACTTTCTTCCAGTCTTCCCGAAATGAATAACCACCCATGAAGAAAGTTAATGTTCCACATATAAGACCTCACGTATTATCAGATAAGTTCTAGCAATAAGCTTAGTTAAAAATTATAGCTTACAAAATAACTTTACTTAATAAAGTTAATTAAAGTCTTAAATTCTTATTGTAATATTATTTAAATGAAATAGAGAGAACAATTTTCAAAGATCGTGTTAATATACTAATTTTATAAAGTAAATCTTGATTTATTGTACTATACAAATCCACCGAATTAAACCTTGAGATAAGAGCAAAATTAAAGAATAATTTAATTTAATTAATTGATAGAGTTTAAATCAATGTAACAAATACCACAAGGGGTATAAGGTTACAAGTTATTAATTAAAGTCAATTCATATGTTTTTTAATAGGGTTTAGAAAATATTAATATTTAGGCTGCATAACATTTTTGTCTGTGTGTTTGTATAGTACAGTTGGTTTATTTTCACGTTTTATTTACTTGGTTTCAACGTTTTTCAAGTAAAAAGGTTGTGATTTTAAAAGTAGTTTTTATTTATATTATTAAGATGTTATCTGATATTGTCATTAATATTTAGAAAGGTTATACAATTACAAATAATTTAAATAAAACAAAACATATTGTTGGACTAATTATTTGTATGTTACCAAAAAAGGTTTTGATCTGTTGTTTTAATATATGTATCATTAGCTATATAATTTTAGAATAAATATATGTTTGATGAAGTGTTTCATTTTAAGTTATTGTCCTCTAATACTATTGATTGTTGATTTCCTCAACTTCATACACAGTATAAATTTTCATCGATTTCCTTGTGTTAAAAAAAATGAATAATTTTTGGCAATCTTTAAATATTTAAAAGTAAACTCAATACGTGCACAGTGGAATCATTTCTCGACGAGAGTGAAACTTGATTAATTATAGTAATTGTTAATCTAAAAAAACTATAAAGTTCATGAACATGTACACGTACAGAATAAGCTTAAGTACATTTGGTACATTAATAAAATAAATGACAACTATTGAATTTTGGATTGTATGGTGTAACAAACTGGGAAATATATATGTGTTTACCGAGTGTGTTTGTGTGTTATGCTGTAAACAGAAATCATAAAAACACATTTGAAATTAGCTATTTCTATTTCACTAATATAAAGCAATAGGAATTATGTTTTTTATAAATACACTATTATACAAGTTTAGGCCTACTCCTAATATGATATGAACAAGTTTAGGCCTACTCCTAATATGATATGAACGTTCCTATGTCATTAGATTTAACTCGAAAATTACTTGCGTAACTCTTTTCCATTCCATAAAGTGTAATTCATCGTCCATGTGAAGTGTGATTTCAGCCGAGTGGACCCAGCTTACAGGGAATTTTTTTTTCTGCCACTTATACGATATGTCCCTACCCGTGGCAATAACTTTTGGCTTACACCAATAAAACATTTGTATTACAAAGCCCCTATCTATCTAGATACGTTAAATCCTACATGTTTACCAGATTTATTCACCATACAGTTTCATTTTCAAAAATTTATAATCTCATTGAAGAATTTTCATATATATATATAAAAAAAAAAAGACAATTAGAAGCACCCCTAGCTAAATGCCTTGAGTATGAATTGCAATAGGTTACCGGGGTTCTATTTCCCCACTATGTTATCCAAAAAAAAAAAAAACTTCCAGAGAATGAATGTATATTTCTTTTAAAAATCCACTCGCTATCGGCCATGTAGGTTTTCAATTTAAAAGCCCAAATGGGGTTTCAAACCTTCGACCCCTATACATAAAAAAAAAAAAATAAACATTTAGCTACTAAGCCACTAATCCAGGTGAACTTTGACAACATAACTTTCTTTCACTTCTGATTTTTTTTTTTTTTCCAACAACTCAATCAACAATCCAAATACACTATACCAAATATATATATATATATATATATATAATCCCTATCCATATCTTATCTACTCTTTTTTTTTTTTTTTTTTTCTCCAGATATCACTCATCAACTAACAACAGAAATGAACCTTTTTTATTATTTTTCCTCCCCCTAACCTAACATAACCTAACCAAACAAACACAACCTCACAAACCACACTAATAACATCAATAACCTCTCATCTCAATAACTCTCACACACACACACACACACACACACACAAAAAACACACACACACACACACACACACACACACACACACAAAACACACACACACACACACACACACACACACACACACACATAACACACAACACATAACACACACACACATAACACACAACAAAAAAAAAAAACAAAGGTGCAAGCCACAAGACAAAATTCAACAACCACCCACCGACCACCAAATAACCCTATTATTCACTACTTCGGTCCTTGTTAAGAGGTTCTGTAAAGGCTATACTGTATAAATAACTTAGGTTACTTTTTACAAGTGCACCCCCTTCGTATTTGTTCACAACTAACTTCCAAGAATTATTACTTGTTTACTATTAACTTCTAATAATTCTGTTCATCTTATGTTTGTAGCATTCAAAAGCATAACTGTTTTTATTATTTAACTATCAGTAATACTAGTCAATAATATAACTAATCTGGATATAGATTCCGGGAACCTCGTGTAACTAAATTGTTAACTATCTACACAGGGTGTTCCTAAAAAACCCTTAAAAACCTTTTAACATGGTTACGTACACAAAAACTAAAACAAAATTCATATAAACATATGTCCTTCAACGCTTACTCTTCCGTCCGTCTGACTGAATGTGTTACTAACATAATTTATAATATATTACTGAACATATTATATTGAAATCCAGTAAATATATGTTAAATAATATCACATAAATCAGTATGTGGTATGAAGTGCCTGCCTTGTATTATTTCAAAATGGTGGCTATTTTTAGTTTTCAAATCTTAATACCTTAAAAAGTATAGATAAAAAAAGCAATATGTATACGTTTGTGTTTGGTTTTCTAAAGGATGGTATGAATATTGTTAACATCGAATCATTAATAACTGATAATTTATAAAATATAATTCATGCAATTTGGATAGAATTTCCATAAAATTAGCATACAAATTATAACTTAATAGTCCAAACTTGACAATCTATGTACCATCTTTTAGAAATCAAATTTTGCAATAATTGTTGTGTATTTTATAGTTTCCTTTTTTTCATATTTATAATTTTAAGCTAAGACCATTTTATTTATAGTTGAATCCATAATTTAAGGACTCGCCAATTTACTATGGAAAAATCACATCTTCCTTAACATCCACTTTTAGTATTGACAGTTTGTTATTCAAATATTTTAAGGAATTAATTGATTCATTTTATGTAAATATGTTTTAGTTTGGTTTTATGCAGTGCATTCGGAGATCTACTACAGACCTACCATCTTTTAGAAAATAAAATTGCCGCGATTTTGAAACGGACCAAAATAAGAACTTTATACTCTATACTAAATTAGGTACTGTTATTTCTCATATATGTACCGGGTTTAAAGGTAATATCTTCAGGGGTTATTAAGAAATGATAAATTATGTAGAAAACACATTCAGATAGACAGAAGAAAAACGAAGTGTTGTAGGACATATGATTTTAGGAACACTTTTCTTAGTAATCATATCCCGAAGTTTTGAAGTGATTTTTATCCACACCCTGAATAACAATTACCTACATACAAAGACATTGGCTTGTTGAATAAACTATTTAACTATTTTAACTTAAGATTACTGACAAGTTACGTATTATAAAATAAGTGTTAGTACATAGTAATTTATACATAGAAGTGTAGTAGTTATAATTTGTTAGTGTATAATTCAATGAAGGATCTGACGTCTATTGTATATTTTTAATTACGAAAGGGTTTTTACAACAAGCGGTGTTTATAATTTGACAAGTTAACAAGCAATCTAAAAGTTTGCTTGTTATCCTCACATGTGAGGGTAAACTATCTGATGAGATATTAAGGTACTAAACGTTCATTGTAACACTGTTATAAGGTTGTCTATTTGGATTATATAACAGTTTTTTTTTTTTTTTGGTTTGCTAGAGTTATGTGAAATTGTTTAACGTATTTCCTTGGTTGGTTACAAAAGATGAACTCGTTTTCCCCATTATTATAGAACACTAAAATGTTTTGAAGATTATTTTCAGCCACATTTATTATTTTTTGACATGTTTCCTTTTTTTTTTTAAAAAGCTTACATATTTTTACTTAAAATAATACGATTATTTTATTACTTTTCTGAAGTTTATACTTTTATATTTTCACAAGTTACAACTGATAGCGTTTATTTATAAAATTATTTTATATAATTCAGATAAAACTATCTACCACTGAAGGTAGACAGCCATTTATACCATCAGCCTAATTTATAATTATGTTGTAGTACTACACCAATCGTAGAGATATGGATCATTTTTAAAAGATCTACTTTTACTAAGAAAGAGCTTTTCGTTATAAGCTCAATTGCCAGTGTAAATAAGGCACATACAGTTTTACGTGGAGTTCAAACCACGTAGTGTTGGTCTGATTGACAGCTAATTGACAGGCTTGATTCTAAATTATCTTCCCTACACAACATCCGAACCTTAACTATCATCCAGCATGGATAGATACCCCAGACCTTTCTAGTAGTGTCCGAATTGATAGATATTAAATTGTGTAATGTATGAAAAGTTAATAATTGTTATAAGGATAAGACTAAAAATTTGTGTACAGGTAAAGTGTTGTTCTTCACGTGTGTAACTTTTCTTTTAAACATTTAGCATATCTAAAGAAATTTGTCCATATTTTGATTATTATTTCTCAAAACCAATTATTTTGAATATATGTGTGAGAGGATTTCATGTTCCAACAACCGCAAAACCAGATAAACTTCGTGTCACATAAAAGGATCATGCCATAAAGATGCAATCCCCTAAATCCCCCGGGATTGAACTTCAGTAACAGCTTATATTTACTTTGAGTGGGGGAAACTATGTTTTATAACTGTCAACAAAAAATACGTTTAATGAACCAGCCTGGAGATAAAATTAATAAAATTTATTAAAAACTAGGAAACCTATAAGATTAACCAGAAATGCCTCCAATTATAATGCTTAGGTATATATTTGTGTTCAAAACATTTAAATAACGATTTTTACGTATGGAAAATTGAATTCTAATTACAGCTAAAAGAATAATTTACAACTTTCGTTGATACTGCTCTTAAACCGATATGTTATGTGCATACTACTACATGTTTAACTAACGCACAACACATAAAGAGAATATTTGGCGTAGTACTGTAGTCCAGCTACGTTGTGGCTAAATTTATTAGAGTTATTATTACTACCATTATTCAGATTTGAGATGCCGACCCAGGTTATGCGTATTTTAAGACAAACATGAATGATTAAATCACACTACGACCAGTATGGATTACCCGTAGAGTTGTGTTAGTGAGTGAGTTAGATCATAAAAGAACGTTTATTAATATCCCAATAGCATGTCAACCAAGGGACCTACAGCTTTACGTGGAATCCAAACAACGTAGATTTGGCATGATTTTAAGCTAATTGACAATCCTAATACTCTTCCTAACACAATATCCTGATCCTGAACACCAGACAGTTGTATGGGTGGATATGTTTGTTATTTAGCCCTCTCAATATTGACAATAACCATTCAGTGGTCTTTTGTGAAGTAATGGAAAGGTGGTGGTAGTGAGGCTTTGAATGATATCTTCGTAGGATGAATAAAATTACTACATGTTTTTGAAATACGATTTTTTAATTATTTACGTTAAATGATTGTATGAGTAAATATTATGGATTCAATTTGAACCAAATTCAATACATTTAATTTAACATATTTTTAGTTTAAAGGTTACCCATTTTAGATAACAATATTAATGTTATATTATAACACGATCTCCTTAGACATTTTAGACTAAGTAGGCCACGTATTAAGGAATAGCTTAATCCTTAGTTCCTAAGGCGAGTTAGCAGGAACTTTAGTTTTGTTCTCTTCAAGAGGAAAGCTAAGATTCCTATGGGCTTTATTGAGAGTCGTCACTTTCACATCCCCTGTAACGTAAAGCCGTTTGTGTGTTTAAAAAAACTAGCCTTGGCTTTTGTGCTATTAATAAATAGCCCTTTATGGGCTTAGTTTATCCCAGTAACAAGACTACACATGTCATCTATAGTTATCCTACATGCAAGTAATAATTCATATTTCCCTTATGAAGCTGGGTCGGCATCTCAAATTTGAAAAATAATATTAAATAATAAAAATTTTTATCGGTAAAATCATTAATCAAGTGCCATCCTGAAGTAGTATAAGAACTTCAAATAAAGGACTTTCAAATTAATTATGCGTTTCTGATAAATTGTTTATATGCGTTTTACTGCGTTCTAAAAGAATTCAATTTTTTATTAGGTGTTTAATCAATAATATATCATTAACACTTTTTATGATAGTTGAATGGAGTATGAAAATGGATCTAAAGGCCTTGCATGATGAAAATGAAAATAACCAGTTAAATCAAAACGATTTTCATCCAAAAATATTTAAATTGTATTAATGTAAAAGTTTACAAATTCTCAATAGTTCTTACAAATGAAACTAATAAAAGAACAGAAACTAATTTTAAACTTTGTTGTATTTGACATTTCTAATTTGAACTTAACAAAAAATATGTCCCATACAACTTTGAAAACAAGTTTTCTCAAACATTTTGTCCTAATAAGAAGTTTTTATGTATATATTTTTTTGTTTACTTTAGTCCTTCTTTATAGTAATCTACAAATAAAATAACTCTCTAAAAAATACTATGTTATATTTCTAACTTGTAGGTTTCAAAATATTCTAAATTGATTTAAGAACTTGATTTCTAATGAAATAAAACAATTACTATTCCAAAGTTTTATCTTCAAGAAATTTATAGTAGAAATTATATTTAACTCAAGAAGAACATAATAAAAATACCCAGAATTCAAGCTGAAAACCTCAAACCATGAAAAACCTTTAAATTGTGTTTAAATTTTAAACAGCCTTATAATTCATTACTAAATCAGACACTGTTTTCTAAGCAAACCATTTTTGGAAAGGCATGATAAATAAATATACATTATTGTAAATGTGTGTGTGATAAAATGTGGATGAGAAATTTGGATGAAAAGATCTTTGGACGACAATGGGTAAGTACAGCGAATGATACGGTATGTGATTGAATACATTCAATAATATATCAATAAATGTTTTATGTGGGAGATCCGCAACATATAGCACTAAAACACTATTTTAATTGTTTGAAACAAAAGAACAACTTCCTGGTTATAACAATTGTTTGAATTTTCTTCTACAGCACTGTCCTTGTTTTGCTTAGCCAAGATAAAAATCACAGAGCCAAAATGGTGAGCTGAGATCATTTCTTACTTAGTATTTCTAAAATACAGAATATATAAATGATATCCTAGTAGGTGGTTTGAGAAATTTTATCATAAGGTACATCTAAGTAAAAAATTCACAAATTACAATCAGATATCCTAGCACATGGTTTCGGATCATTTTTCATAAACTATACATAAATACAGATTATATGATTTACAATCATATACTGGATGTATTTAGGATCATTTATTATAAAGTAGGCTACATACCCACCCAACCGTATAGTGGTATTGACCCTACCACCCTCCCATACACGTACAGTGGTAATGACCCACCCACCCGTACAAGTATAGTGGTATTACCCACCCACCCACCCATACACGTACAGTGTATTGACCCACCCATCCATATACATATAGTTGTATTGACCCCCCCCCACCCATACACGTATAGTGGTATTGACCTACCCACCCATACACGTACAGTGGTATTGACCCACCCATCCATACACGTACAGTTGTATTGACCCACACACCCACCCACCCATACACTACGGTGGTGTTGGCCCACCCACCCATAGACGTACAGTGGTATTGACACACCCATCCATACAAGTACAGTTGTATTGACCCACCCACCCACCCATACATGTACAGTAGTATTGACTCACCCACCCTTACACGCAAAGTGGTATGGACCCACCCACCCACCCATACATGGACAGTAGTATTGACCCATCCACCCTTACACGCACAGTGGTATGGACCCACCCACCCACCCATACATGGACAGTAGTATTGACCCATCCACCCTTACACGCACTATGGACCCACCCATAAAGTGGTATTGACCCATCCACCCACCCAAACACGTACAGTGGTACTGACACACTAACCCACCCACCCACCCACCCATTACTGTATTCTAAGAGGCCTTTTTGTAGTATTATATTTTAAGACACCATGAGTTACAATGATTGAAAAAATTTTCAGCTGGATTTAAAAAGGAATAAATCTCGAAAAACAAATTTGCGGCAATATTCGATTGGAACAAGATTGGAAGTGGGAAAGTCGATTAAAAATACGTGTTTGGGAGTGAGTAGGGAATTACAAACACAAACTAGATGGGGCCATTTGAAGGCATAATGGCCGCCATTGAGGGAAATCGCTGAGACGTGATGTACGAGTTGAATGTGTCATTGCTAGTTTGGATACTGGCTTCAAACACAAATAATGCAATACTTCAGCCCATAGGCTTTATAAAGTCTTGTAGCATTGCAGTAATCATTTCATAGTAGGAATGTACACATTAACGTTAATGATACATATACTTTGAAAAAGTACAAGGCATGATAACAGCAAGCCAAATGATCTAAATATTTACCATAGCTTGATGTTGAGTTTAAAGTTATTCTCCATGTATTAGTAAAAATGAAATGATATTATGGAAAATACGTAAAGAATATACAATATTAGTTACAACTACAAAATACAAGTAAAGGACATCAGTTACAACGTAGTTTACCTAACAAAACACCTAAAAGACACCTACAACACACCTAAAAACACCTAAAAAACACAAGTAAAGGACATCAGTTACAACATAGTTTACCTAACAAAACACCTAAAACACCTACAACACACCTAAAAACACCTACAAAACACAAGTAAAAGACATAAGTTACAACGTAGTTTACGTAACAAAACACCTAAAACACCGACAAAACAACTTAAAACACCTACAAAACACAAGTAAAGGACATCAGTTATAATAAAGTTTACCTAACAAAACTCCTAAAACATCGACAAAACAACTTAAAACAACTATAAAACACAAGTAAAGGACATCAGTTATAATATATTTT
>JAQJVL010010458.1:0-12277 GCA_035578905.1 Stictocephala bisonia
TGTACGTGTATGGGGGGGGCGGGTGGGTCAGTACCACTGTACGTGTATGGGGGGGGCGGGTGGGTCAGTACCACTGTACTATATGGGAGGGTGGGTGGGTCAGTACCACTGTACGTGTATGGGGGGAGCGGTTGGGTCAGTACCACTGTACTATATGGGAGGGTGGGTGGGTAACATTGTACGTGTATGGGTGGGCGGGTGGGTCAATAACACTGTATGTGAATGGGTGGTGGGTGGGTCAGTACCACTGTACGAATGGGTGGGTGGGTGGGTTGTAAACATTGTAAACATTTGGAGACTTTAAATACTATAGAAAAGAGATTTTCTCAGTTTTCCTTTTTTTTCTGTATATGAAAAAAAAAAGATATCGGTCGAAAAGTTTCTCTTTCATATTTTCTCCCCTTTTCGGTGGGTGAATGTAAAAAAAAAAAAAACAAATTTGACAATCAAAATCAAACAAAAAGACCACTGTACGTGTATGGGTGGGCGGGTGGGTCAATACCACTGTACGTGTATGGGTGGGCGGGTGGGTCAATACCACTGTACGTGTATGGGTGGGCGGGTGGGTCAGTACCGCTGTACGTCTATGGGTGGGCGGTGGGTCAGTACCACTGTACGTCTATGGGTGGACGGTGGGTCAGTACCACTGTACGTCTATATTACGTCCATGAAGGCTTTATTAGGCGCCTTATTTGTTTATCCTCACACACTCCCTTCTCTATTGTTACTGTATTATTATTTTGCTTATAGGAATCTATATTAAATTTTTATATAACGACTTTTGTAGTCACTTGAGTAGCTACTGATCTAAATTTAACGAAGGTTGTTTAGTTAGCCGTTTTTTACTTCTGAATACCACTGTACATGTATGGGCGGGCGGGTGGGTCCATACCACTGTACGTGTACGGGTGTGCGGGTGGGTCCATACCACCATACGTGTATGGGTGGGCGGGTGGGTCAATACCACAGTAACAACAGTGGTAAAATACCTCCCGCCCACCCATACACGTACAATGGGAAAGTACCTCTCGCTCACCCATACATGCACTGTGGTATTGACCCACCCGTCCACCCATACACGCACTGTGGTATTGACCCTCCCGCACATCCATACACATACAGTCGTATTCACCCACCCGCCCACCCATACACGTACAATGGTATTGACCCAACCACCCAACCATACACGTACAGTGGTATTTTTTACAATACCACTGTACGTGTATGGGTGGGCGGGTGGGTCAATATCTCTGTACGTGTATGGACGGGCGGGTGGGTCAATACCACTGTACGTGTATGGGTGGGTGGGTGGGTCAATACCCCTGTACGTGTATTGTGTGTGTGTGTGTGTGTGTGTGTGTGTGTGTGTGTGTGTGTGTGTGTGTGTGTGTGTGTGTGTGCGAGTGTGCGCGTGCGCGTGCTTTTTCTTTTTTTTTCTTACTGTGCACTTAAGTCAATTGATTCCATTTGATAGTGATGAGTCAATACCACTGTTCGTGTATGGGCGGGTGGGTGGGTCAATACCAATGTTTGTGTATGGGCGGGCGGGTGGGTCAATACCACTGTTCGTGTACGGGCGGGTGGGTCAATACCAATGTTCGTGTATGGGCGGGCGGGTGGGTCAATACCACTGTTCGTGTACGGGCGGGCGGGTGGGTCAATACCACTGTACGTGTATGGGCGGGCGGGTGGGTCAATACCAATGTTCGTGTATGGGCGGGCGGGTGGTTCAATACCACTGTACGTGTATGGGCGGGCAGGTGGGTCAATGACACTGTACGTGTATGGGTGGGCGGGTGGGTCAATATCACTGTACGTGTATGGGCGGGCAGGTGGGTCAATGAACTGTAAGAGAGTTTAATATCAATATCACTGTACGTGTATGGGTGGGCGGGTGGGTCAATATCACTGTACGTGTATGGGTGGGCGGGTGGGTCAATATCACTGTACGTGTATGGGTGGGCGGGTGGGTCAATACCACTGTACGTGTATGGGTGGGTGGGCGGGTCAATACCACTGTACGTGTATGGGTGGGTGGGTGGGTGGGTCAATATCACTGTACGGTATGGGTGGGCGTGTGGGTCAATATCACTGTACGTATATGGGTGGGCGGGTGGGTCAGTACCACAGTACGTATATGGGTGGCGGGTGGGTCAGTACCATAGTACATATATGGGTGGGTGGGTGGGTCAGCACCATAGGACGTGTAGGGGAGGGCGAATATGATTACAAATTCCCCTCGACACCAAGTGATACGATATACGGCAGTACTTAGTATTCACTTTAAGGAAGTGAATACTATTGTAACCACCCATTCACAACCAGTAGTATTGACCCACCCGCCCACCCATTCACGACCAGTAGTATTGGCCCACCCATTCACGACCAGTAGTATTTACCCACCCGCCCACCCATTCACGACCAGTAGTATTGACCCACCCATCCACCCATTCATGACCAGTAGTATTGACCCACCTGCCCACCCATTCACAACCACTAGTATTGACCCACCCACCCACCCATATACGGCCAGTATTATTGACCCACCCACCCACCCATTCACGACCAGTAGTATTGACCCACCCATCCACCCATTCACGACCAGTAGTATTGACCCACCTGCCCACCCATTCACAACCAGTAGTATTACACAACAAGGGCGGTAGTTATATGCAGTTTGGGAATTACCGGCCTTGTGTATGGGAACTACTTTAGTAATTTTTAGCTTGCCAGGAAAAACACCTGACATCAAGGAGGTATTTACTAAATGTGTAAACACGTTACTGAAATGAGCAAACATTTTCTTGACTAGGAAACAAGGTATCTCGTCGACACCCGCCGCTCGTGTGTCCGCCAGCCGCTTGACCATGCTCTCGACCTCGGCCACCATTACCTTGCTCAAGAAGAGACTGTGCAGTGGCGAGGGGGTCTTTATATTAGCGTTGGGAGTTGCATTAAATTTGGAAGAAATGTTGGTTCCTATATTTGCAAAATAATTGTTAAAATGCTCTGCAATTTCAGGAGTATTGGTAATGGTTTTTCCGTTTACTACGATACGTTCAGGTAAGGATGGTTGCATACTCTTTTTTACTCGTATATGATCGTTTATAATTTTCCAGACAGCTTTTGATTGATTTCTTGACTTAATTATTTTGGAATCATAACAATTTTGTTTTGCTGATTGAACCATTTGCTTGTAATTATTTTTCAGTATGTTTAAATATTCAGTTCTTTCTTCAGTTTTGAGTAAGTACGATAATATTCTGATTCGGTCTGACAACAATTTAATATCATCTGTAATCCACTTGTTTTTCTTCTTGCGTCTAATATTAACGTTTTTAGTTTTTAATGGAAATGCAATGTTAAAATAATGCGAAAACAAATTAAGAAATCTTTGATATTTGTCATCCATGGAAACGGAGTTGTAAACTTCTTCACACCAAGATTCATTACTGAGCAACTTAATAAAAAACTTAAGCCAAAATACTTTCTTAACGCCAAAAATTATGAAAATTACTATAATGATTATGATCTGGCCTTTGAGCAACTATCAAATAACTTCAAAAAACAAAAATAAAATACCTTAATTTGTTCTCCAATGGGATGTATCAGGGATGGTATAACACCTAACCACTTTATTAAAAATCTTAAAAAGTAGTCGTGCAACTGGTACCTCTATCCTTATTGTCACAAATAACTATACCTCAAATGACAAGCTCCGTAATGGATTATCTCACTTAGATTTTAAGAAGTGCCTTCAACAGATGATTGATCTGCCACCTCACTCAGTACTTGTTCCATCACAAACAATGCCATTATTACAACTTGGTGTAAATAGAGATCTTGCTTCAACTGATCAGGGATACACATTGTCGGTCCCTCTGGGTAAAAATTACTGCTCTTCTGCCTGTTCTCAGCGTCTACTGTCTGCGCTAGAGTCAAGTAATAAGGAGAGGATTTTTCCAAACAGTGTGGAATGCGGGGGTGAGATTACCCAAAGTCATCAGTCAGTGATGATGAAGTGTCTGTCAATGATCAAGATGCAGTGGACACCAGGGTGGCTGGGGATGTGATTGGTGGTCGGTCTGTGGATAGTTCTAGGAACAGTATTGATAATAGTGTGCCACCTACTAATTCTTTAGATCCTTTAAACTACTTGCTAGTGGGCACTCTACGTGTAAAATAATGAATTATTTAAAAAACCATTTGGAGAAACAATATATATAAAATCCATTAATCAAAATATAAGACGTTTAAGATCTGGAATTGAACCATTACAAATAATTTTAGAGGAATTAGTGCCTCATATTGTTGTCTTATCAGAACATGCAATGAAAGAGGATAAATTAGAAAGATTGAATATTGTAAATTATAATGTAGACTCTTCATTTTGTAGGAAAACATTTCAAAATGGGGGGTTATGATTTTAAGTAAAAAAGAAATAACGAGAAGGCATGTGGCTTTTCCTCAACAATTGATTAATAGCATAATGGAAGAAAAACAATTTGAATGTTGTGCTGCAGTTTATACAGTTCAAAGTTTAAAGTTTGCGGTTGTGGGTCTTTACAGATCTTCCTCATCAGCTGAGCTATTTTTAGATAGATTAAGCTCAGTCATAGATTATTTGAATAAAAAGTACAAAACTATTATTTGGGCAGGGGATATAAATATTAATGTTTTGCCTAACTCAGACCAGGAAAGAAAGAAAAAATAAATGTTGGAAAATATGTTACAAAATTATAATATGAAATATTTAGTTGATTTTCTGACCAGAGTGATCTCTGAAACAGAATCAGTGATAGATAATATACCAGTGAAAAAAAACTCTGATAAAATACTTAACTGTCACTGGTGTTATTACACTGCTATCTGACCATGACGGACATATATTGGAACTTGATTGCCCCGAGAAATGACCTAAATCCATTATGTATACTTTTCAAGAAACCCGTAGTTTCACCCAATCAAATTTAACAACATTTTCCAAACTGATAAGTCAAGAAACTTGAAATGATGTATTTGCCCAAGTTCAAGATAAATATAAAGTGTTTTTAACAATTTTTAAATTTTATTTTGAACAGGTATTTCCAAAGAAGTTAGTTAAAAAAAATTAGTAAAATGCAGTTGGATAACAAAAAACTCTAAAGAAGAAAAAAGTAGGTTGATCAAAGAAAAAAAGGTTATGAAAGTTTTTAAAAATATTGCAATAAAGGAAAATTATAAACAAAATTTGTTAATATGCAATAAAAATATAAAATTATATAAAAAACAATTCTGTTAAGACAAAATAAATAAGTCATAAAATATTCCTAAAACTGTTTGGAAATTAATAAATTCTGAAGTCAGTAATAAAAAACATAAAAGCATAGAAAATATCGGTCACTCTGATGAAAATGAGGTCACTCTAATCCGAAAGAGGTAGGAAATATATTTAATAGTTATTTTGCAAATGTTGTTCAGGATAAAAGTAGTTCCAATAGTACTAAGACTAATAACATAATTGACAAAAAACCAATAGACACTTTTATAAAACCACGCTTTCATTTAAGACCTGCTGAGGAAGCTGAAGTAAGATAGATTCTCTTAAAAACAACTATTTCAGTGGCATTGATGAAATCCCTATTTCTGTATAGAAAACTGCCAAAAACAACTTGGGCTTGGTTCTGGCACATCTTATTAACTCTTTGTTCGTATCAGGAATATCCCCAAATAAACTTAAAATTTCTAAAATTGTACCAATCCACAAGAAAGATGATTGATAAAACATAGTTAACTATCGGCCAGTATCATTGTTATCAAATATTTAAAAAATTATGAAAAATTGTTCATTATCAGTTTATTGAGTTTCTGGAGAAGAATACTCTTTTAGATAATATTCAACATGGCTTTCGTAGGCATAGATCAGTGACTACAGCAGCTATAGAGTTCATAGGCTCTATCATAGAGTAAATAGATAAGGGAGAACATAAATTAGGAATTTTCATGGAACTATCAAAGGCGTTTGATAGTGTTGAGCATTCAACTTTAATAATAAATTAGTCATTGGGCGTTACAAAATATTCATTGAACTGGTTTTGGTCATATTTAAAAGATAGATTCCAATGTGTAGAAATTAACCATATTTCTCAGAAAAATAAAATATCAAAAATATTTAACATTCAACCAGAAAAATTTGGTGTTCCACAAGGATCAATACTGGGTCCACTATTATTCATGTGCTATCTAAAAAATATTGAACTAACATTAGAAAATATACCACAAAAATAACTATGCCTGTATGCAGATGATGTAAATATGAAAATATCTGGGAAATCCATAGAACAAATTGAATTATTCTCCAATGTAGAGTTAAAAAATATTGAAAATTATCTTAATATTCAAAATCTTGCATTGAATATCAATAAAACAAATGTTGTATTCTTTAAAACATTAAAAAAAAGTATTAAGGAGCCAAATTTAGTTTATGAAAATTGTATAATTGAAAGGAAAAAATGTATACTTTTTTTGGTTTAATAATTGATGAAAATTTGCACTAAGACCAGCACATGCAAAACTATTATCTAAAATTAATTCTGGAATGTACTCTAAAATGTCTTTGTTATGTGATATTGAAACACTGAGAATGATTTATTTTTCTTTTGTACATTCCTATTTGGCATATGGTATTTGCTTATATGGTTCAGCAAAAAAATCAGGTTTAGATTTAATTTTTAGGAGTCAAAAGAAAGCCATCAGAACTATGTTAAAACTGAAGAAAGATGAGTCAGTAAAAAATCACTTTAAAGATCTTAACATTCTGACGGTTTACGCTCAGAATTTTTTTGATACAATAATTTATGTTAGAGCCAATCTTTAAACATTAAACTCATTCGTACAACACAAGAGGTAGGAATAAAATAAAAGCTTCTCAACATCGTTTAGTATTTTATGAAAAAAAAAAAAAAAAAAAAAAAAAAAAACTATATGGGACTGAAGTTTTTAAACTAATTCCAACTACTTTAAGATGTGAAAACAATTTAAGTATTTTTAAAACAAAATTACAAAACTTGTTAACCTCAAAAGCAGTTTATTTGTTGAAAGACTTTTATGAAAGTGCTGGTTAGTTATTACTTTGAAATATGCGGGGGGAAAATAAATAAACAAAAGAAATTTAATCTGATACTTCTATAATTTGATTTGTTATAAATGGTTGTATATCAACTTAACCTAAATTACTGTTATATATAATATTATCCATTACTAAGCATATGGAAATTATAATATGCTTTAGAAACTAAACAAAATTATTTTTTTTCTGTCTAGAATTAAATGCTTCTTTTAATGAATAATTAATTATTAAATAATAAATAAACAAAAGAAATTTAATCTGATACTTCTATAATTTGATTTGTTATAAATGGTTGTATATCAACTTAACCTAAATTACTGTTATATATAATATTATCCATTACTAAGCATATGGAAATTATAATATGCTTTAGAAACTAAACAAAATTATTTTTTTTCTGTCTAGAATTAAATGCTTCTTTTAATGATGTTCATGCCAAATTAAAAAAAAAAAAAATAATTGATCCTAAAACTTAATCCTAATATCAGAAATGTTTATACATTTTTAAAAATTTTTTATATTTATATTTTTACGAGGCGTGTTTTTAAAGTAAGTACCATTTTGGAATCCCACCGCTGTAGCACTGCGGTCGGCGTTCAGCGCATGTGTGCTGAGTACTACTGTCTGTTGGTAAGCCACAGCCACCGTTACGAACCCATTCGATTGTATTTAAGGTCGCTTATGACTGTTTAAAATTCATTCTGCGATTAAAAATGTAAAGTACATGTTATGATAAGTTTTCGTAAAGCTTAGGGCGTGAAAGCATCTGACATTCATCATGAATCTATCACCATGACAATTTGGTTTTAAAAATCGTAACCATCATAATTCTAATGATCTGTGAATGTGAGAGATCTGGTTAAAAGTTTGTTTTTGTGATTCTCACCAAACATTTGTTTTGTGATTTTCCATCAGCATTTTGGGAACTTAGCGTAAGCATAACTCTCAGTACTTCAAATGTTCTGTTACAACTTCAGAAATCGCACTACTTGACACTTGAAGACACACTACTTAACAATGCAATTGTAAAGCGTCTGTTTCTGACTTTTTTTATCAACATTTTTCAGCAAGTCATCAGTAATGAGTGAAGGTTTCCCACTTCGTTCCTCATCATGCACATTTGTACGGCTACCTTAAAAGCTCTCACCCATTTCCAAAAAATCCCTCCCCTCATTCTGTTTTCTCAATAGACTTCACAGATCTCTTGATGAATATCAGCTGCTCCATGCCTGTAGCGTTACGAAAACTTATCATAACATGTACTTTACAGTTGGAGACATTTTTGATCGCAGTAAGAATTTTAAACAGTCGTAAGCGACCTTAAATACAGTCAAATGGATCTGTAACAGTGGCTGTGGCTTGCCAACAGACAGTAGTATCCAGCACGCATGCGCTGAATGCCGACCGCAGCGCTACAGCGGCGGGATTCCAAAACGGTACTTACATTAAAAACACGCCTTGTATATCTGAGTAAAAGGTACATAAATTCCATTACAATGTTCACCAGATTACATTAAATAATGTGGTATATAACACTTAGTACCTGTTTACATAATAGGTCATTGTAACTATATATAAGAAACATAAAAACAATTGAAAAAAAATTAAATGGATTTGGCAGGGCACCGTGTGGTAAAATAGTGGAGTGTAAAAGGTTAAATATTAGAATTGAATAAGAATATAAAATAATGCCACTCCTCTCTGTTATAGAAGAAAACATTTTAATATATTTTCTTTCTCTTGTAAAATATATTTTTGTTGTTTCAGGGTTAATTTTGAGGAGGATTTATTGAAAGGACGTAAACAATTGAAGTCATCACTGCCAGATTTAATGAGTAGCGTTACCCAGATGACGGACTCGCTGCTAGGTGTGAACTTGACTCGCAATGTCTGCATCTATGTATTCTCAGCCATCATGTTCGCCACTGTCATCATTACCTTGTTCCGATCGTTTATGTTTTTCTTCATGTGTATGCGGTCGTCCCAAAAACTCCATGACCGAATGTTTGATTCCATCACACGAGCTACCATGTACTTCTTCAATACCAACTCTTCTGGTATGTGTGAGAGTTTATAATGTTGAGTTTTAAAAATAGCGTAATCATTAGTATTAGAAATTTAAATTAATGGGTGTATGATATAAATTAATTCAGTATCAGAATTATTTTATATTTGAAATGTTTTATTATCTAATTATTGTTTTTCAAGTTAATAGCATTTATTTCTTAAAGGTCAGTGATTTAATATACTGAATAAATTCATAATTCCTCATACTGAATTTTAGCCACACAAACGTAGACCCTCCAGTATTCCAGAATGTTCAACCCAAAATAGAAAACCGTAGTTTGGAGGAGGTTAAAAGAATTATAAAAGAAATGAAAAGCTACAAGGCACCAGGAAATGATGGTTTAAGTGCAGAAATATTGAAGACTCGAGGAATTTGACAAGCCTCTCAGTTACATAAAGTAATTAACTATGTACGGGGAAAAGAGGAAATGCCTTTAGATTGGGAAGAAGTTAAAATTGTGCATATACAGGGTGGCGCACAAAATGATCCAAGATTTATTTTTGTTAAAGAAAATTTATTGTGAATGCAATACAGTAAAGTTTGATATAAATTTTAGAACTTAGGTTTAAGCGGCCGGTGTCATAACTAGAATCTACAGTATCCGGTGACATCCGCGTCAAGGTACTATCTACAATATTTACAAGATGACCAGACGTTTCGCCCATACTGTGATGTGGCATCCTCAGTGGTTTCTCTGAGACTGAAATCGGCAAGTGACCTTCCAGCTTTATAACAGGTGGTGGGGTGGGGACTGGTTGGCAGGTATGCTGGAAAGGGGGGTGGAGGCACGACCCACGTGACCTACGGTCATTGGCCGAAAAATCAATATGGCTGACTCTTCCATTTTATTTCAATTTACTTAAAAGGGATTCCCATGTCTTTGGCAGCCGTATACTATCATCCTTATTAAAATTATTTCTTCTTTTATATATTTCTATGGCTTCCCTTACGATTCTTGGGTAATAATGTGGGATGTTGGCAAGGACTTTAGTTTTGTCAAATAAAATTCCATGATTACTTTTTGTGCTATGTTCAGCAACAGCAGACTTTTCCGTATCTTCATTCTTAGTATGCCTTATATGTTCCTTAATCCTTGTGGAAATTAACCTCTTGGTTTCCCCTATGTAGACTGACCCGCAACTACAAGGTATTTCATATACTCCAGGCATAGCTAGTGGAATTTTATCTTTGACTGGCCTCAGAAAATTCTTTAATCTATTCGGTGGCTTGTAAATGGTTTTTATATTTTCTTTACTTAATAGCCTACCAATCTTTTCCATTGTTCCCTTTATGTAAGGTAGATACGCCTTTTTTGAGGTATCCTTATCTTGTCTTGTATCTATTCTATTGTCTTGTTCTTTCCTCTTCAACTGTTTTCCAATAGTATTGTTGATTTCTCTAACTGAATATCCATTCTGTTTTAATGTTGAATGTAATATTTGTCTTTCTTTCTTCCAACTATTTTGGTCTGAAATGTGAATGGCTCGATTGATTAAAGTGTTTAAAACTGCATTCTTCTGTGCTGGATGATGATGGTAAGCAGCATTTAAATATCTATTGGTATGTGTAGGTTTCCGGTATACCGAGTGGCCTATTCGTCCATCTCTTCTTCTCACAGTTAAAACGTCAAGGAAAGACAGACTTCCGTTATTCTCGATCTCCATTGTGAACTTGATATTAGAGTGAATAGAATTGATATGGTGCAGAAAATCATCCAATCTCTCTCTACCATGTGGCCACACAGCCCAAACATCGTCTACATATCGATACCATGCCTTTGGTTTCAAGTCAGACATTTCAAGTGCCTTCTTTTCAAATATTTCCATATAAAGATTTGCTGCAACTGGTGATAGAGGTGATCCCATAGCTGCTCCCTCAGTTTGTTCATAGAACTTCCCATCGAAGAAGAAATAAGTTGACGTGAGGCATAGTTCAGCTAGCTCTGCTAAATCGTTGTTAAGAATTTCCTTGATTATTTCAATTGTTTCAGGTACTGGAACCTTAGTGAACAATGATTCTACATCAAAACTTACTAGTATGTCAGTATCTTGCAACTTTTGTTGGCTGATAAGGCTAATAAAATGTCTAGAATCTCTAACAAATGACTCAGTTTTTCCTACAACTTCACTTAGTTGTTTTGATAGAAACTTGGCTAAATTATAAGTAGGTGATCCTATGGAACTTACTATAGGTCTCATCGGTATATTTTCTTTATGTATCTTAGGTAATCCGTACAATAGTGGTGGCCTAGGGTCAGAATTTATTAATTGTCCTTTTATCTGATTGTTAAAATTAGGATTTGACTTAACCAATTTTGATACATTTGAAGCAATTCTTTTAGTCAGATTTCTTACTAATTTATATGGACCGTTATTAATCATATCTTTCATTTTGACTTTATAATCTTCCGTCTTCCACTTGAATTGAATTCAAGTACTTTGTGACAGTTATAAATTCAAGAAATGATGGAGCATATAGAAATTCAAAACAGAATAAACCTATCAGAATATGCAGCAAACAATATATTAGCATCTAAATTATTATTACATAAAACAAAATTAAAACTTTATAAAACGACAAAGAAACCGATCCTTTTATATGGTGTAGAGACGTGGGTACTTGACCAAAAAGCAGAAATGAAACTAATAATAGGGATAGATTGGTCCCTAAAGTCGGTTCTCGGTTCTAGACAAAAGAGCTGGAACCAAGGACTGATGGGAAAATCTCGGTTCTGCGGTTCCGGTTCCAGAAAACCATAAATGGGGAGATAGCTTTCGTATCAGAAATGTTCAGTGTGGAAAGTGCTGATAAACAGAACAATAAATAAATCTTTATTGTCACAAAACGTTTCCATAATAATAGCGCAGCTATGAAACAGATGACATTCAAAGACAATATCCGCTACAAGATAAAGAATATATCTTTATAAGTAAATATCTTGCCTTGACTTGGCCACGAGATAAACAAAATATCTAAGAAAGAAAATATATAGTCTATGATAGTCTGGCCACTTCATTTTCAGTGAAAAGATACAGATAACATTTATGAATAGGAATGCACACGCAAAGGCAGTGAATTAAAGACATTCAGTTTTTGTTCAA
>JAQJVL010010459.1:0-12277 GCA_035578905.1 Stictocephala bisonia
ATTTCTAGATTAAACGTTGACACTATTTAATGAGGGATGCTTAAGAACATGCAAGGGAATTCGGCATGATGTTTCATTTGAGAATCTTGGCCTTCAACCTCACTGCATCACTATGCAAGTGACTTCACTCAAAGAGCTCGGCCTTTGGCCTTGTGGGAGAGGTTGGCCTACAGCTTCATGACATCATTCTGCTTGAGGCGTCTTTAGGTCTATAAACATTTGAATCATTTGCCTTAATTTGGAGGTTTTAAACAAACCAAAAGTTATAAGACCAGTTCGTAGGCTTATGCGCCAATACTAATAACTATAGTTTTCGGTAATTTCTGTGTCAAGATGTTATTTACAATATTTACGCCACCAAACGTTTCATCCATGCTGTGATGAGATATCCTCAGTCCCAAAAATACCACTGAGGATGATTCATCTTAGTAGGGGTAAAACGTTTGGTGATGTTAATATTGTAAATAACACCTTGACGCGGCCGTTCCCGGAAGCTTTAGTTTTTAGTTATTATAAGATCAATTAAGGGAAAATTGTATATCATGCTAGATTGACTTGACAGGATAGGTCAACATCTGATGAATGGACTTGAAAATTCATGTAAAAATATTTGTTATCACTTTCTTAAAAAAGAAACTATAAAAGATAAATTTAATTTTCATTTAAAAGTTGGTTGCCTGAGAAATAAAATCTAAATATATAAATCAACAAACAAAATGCCAAGTTACATTTTTAAGATGTACTGTATAAAAACTATAAACATTAAAAAACCTCTTATAGATACAATCATTTTTCTGTCTAGTTAGAAAACAAAAGTTTGCTCTTTATAAATTGTACCAGTATAAACTATAAATGTCCTTGCTGATCAAAAACTTTTCATATATTATATTTTAGTAAGTTAAAAGGACATTATTTGTAAACAAACAATTAATTACAATTTCATGATAGTTAACTTTCCATCCTCATTATTTTTCTTTAATATATATATATATATATATATATATATATATATATATATAATATTAAATCAACAATGGAACAAAGTTATGTCCATTTACTCGAGTTCACTATGTTTGAATTTTAAAAATTTTGTAATTAAACCCCTCATAATGACAATAATTTTCTTCACAATCCAAATTCCAACATTCTGAAATGGGCAAACATTTGTGTTATTGAGTGAGACAATGACTTCAATATAACTTTATCTTATAGCAGTAAATCATAACATATAAACTATATTTTACATAATTTTGCACTGACTGTAATCAATTAATATATTTAAACATATTTGGTCAACACCGTGTTTTAATTGCTTCTGTTTATCTTTTAAGATTAAGCTGCAATCTTAAATGTTTGGTAAAAATTGACAGAAACCTGTAACTTTATCGAAAAACTTTCTAAACATAATTTAAAACATGCCTGACTGTTCAAAAATCAATACATAGGCCTAGCATAAATTCACAAACTAATTATTTTTTAACATTTGCATTTTTAGGATCAAATTCATTTAAACAAATCTAATAACGCTTCCACAATGGGCACTAGTTGTAGTAAAGCCCACTTTTGGATGAAATGGTGGGCTCATTTCAACAGTGGATCATTAGAGAGTTGTCACTGTCAAGGTAATATATGACAAAGCAATGAGTCATGCCCTCGGCACGTACAATATTCCACCATACTCCTTCAACTCCAAAGAAAATAGTAAATATTGTTATAAGTAAGAACATGTTATTCAGAATACATGTTGTGAACATATGTTTGTTTTGTTTTTGTTTCTGTTATAGCAACGTTTCACCCCCCTTGAAAAAAATAAAAATAAAACAAAAAGTAAAATTACTATACGTTCCATTCAGTTAATTTTATTTGCACAATAATTCAAATAGTGTAGTATGTAACAGCATTATAAGAGAAAATTAAATATTTATATTCTACTTTGTTTAATTTTGTGTATTTCTTATAAAAAAATTTAGAAAATACAGTTTTCATCCAATTGAAAAGCAACGAATACAAGTAATTAAATGTAGTTCTATTCTTACATTTTATGGCTATCTTGAAACTATGTGAGACAAGGTTTTATTATTAACCTTCCAGGGCATTCAACATTTTATGGCTATCTTGAAACTATGTGAGACAAGGTTTTATTATAAACCTTCCAGGGCATTCAACATTTTATGGCTATCTTGAAACTATGTGAGACAAGGTTTTATTATTAACCTTCCAGGGCATTCAACATTTTATGGCTATCTTGAAACTATGTGAGACAAGGTTTTATTATTAACCTTCCAGGGCATTCAACATTTTATGGCTATCTTGAAACTATGTGAGACAAGGTTTTATTATTAACCTTCCAGGGCATTCAATATTTTATGGCTATCTTGAAACTATGTGAGACAAGGTTTTATTATTAACCTTCCAGGGCATTCAACATTTTATGGCTATCTTGAAACTATGTGAGACAAGGTTTTATTATTAACCTTCCAGGGCATTCAACATTTTATGGCTATCTTGAAACTATGTGAGACAAGGTTTTTATTATTAACCTTCCAGGGCATTCAACATGTTATGGCTATCATGAAACTATGTGAGACTAGGTTTTATTATTAACCTTCCAGAGCATTCAATATTTTGATTTTTATATGATCATTTATTCTTTTTAAATATTTAACATTAACGTTTTAGAATAAGGGTATGGTTGCTTTGAAAATTCAGTATTGATGAAGAAGTAGGGTTAAACAGTTTAACCCTCTCTTTACTAATTATTTTCACCTATGATACAGGGCACTTAATGGCAGTACATACCTATTTATTTTCAAGAAAACTTAAAAAATCAGAATTAAAATTTTATATTTGAAAAGTTCACATTCTGCTTAGTATGCAATTTTTAAAACATTGCATTTCCATGGCTAAAATGTATATTTTCATAATATTCAATTTATATACTCTAAAATAGTTATGCAATAAATTGACCAAAAAGGATTATCATTATTTACAAATTCATGTGGTTTACATATAATGTAAGCATTTAGAACAAAATAATTTGTCTAAAACATAATTGTATAAGTATTATTTCAAAACATTACTTCTAAGAAAACATATACAATCAAAATATAACGAATTTATTGATATTATTAAAAAGAACAATGTAAACATAAGACAAAAAAATCACTTGGATTAAACATGTAACCTGATATTTGAAATGTTGAAAATGTGCTTTAGTAACTAAAAATCTACAAAAACATAAAATATTATTTTAATTTCAGGAATATACTAGCCGTACCCGCCCACTTCGCCGTCATAATATTGAGTTTGAAGACTTGCAATCAAAATATAAGAAAAAATTCCAACAAATTCAAGAATATTTAAAAATAACTTAAAGTAAATCAAACTTAATACTTTGAAAAAAACAATTAATTAATCTAATGTCCAATTAGAACAGCTGATTACTGTACTCAATTATTGAGTAATACTGTACTCAATTATTTTTAACCCTTTAGTCGTCACGAGTATTTGGTAAATTATGAGATTACGTTACTATACACACAAAAAATAAAATTTATATTTTCTTAAAGATAATTTTTTTTCTTATTCTTAAAATAGTAAAGAGGCATAATAAACCATAAACTTTTTTTGGTAATTTACAAAATTTTTATTCAATTAAAAATAAATAAAAGTTTAATTTTTACAACATTTTATGAAAAGATTTTAAATATGCTGTAAAATATTATTTTTTAATTGGTGTATGTACAGTTTAGTCAAATACAGGTTCAATGTTAGTTATTTAGGACATAAAAAAGATTGTTCTAGTAGATGTTTTTGGTGTGGTAATCCTCAAAACAGTTTTCAGGGTGCATCGCTGGCTCATTCGGACATGTCTTGCATACGTAGCAGGTCTCACTGCGAACTCCTCTCTTGGCACATACAACACACCGTGATTTCTTCTTGTCTCTTTTTTTCAAGAAGTGCTTCCCCTGTAACCTCTTCTCTGGTGGTCCTTCAATTGGGCGTCCTTTCCTTTTTCGGGTTGGTTTGCTGGCTACTCTCTCTGCGACGAGGCTCCTAACCAGACATCTCCTAAACTCAATATGGGACAGAGGTTTCTTTGCGTTCTTCAATTGAACTGATTTATAGAGCAAGTATGAATTGACTAGTGCCACCTCAAGCAACCAGAAAAAAACTTCCTATACCACTTCTTTGTTCTGCGTAAAAATTGGTAGGAAGAAATGTAGTGGTCACTTCTGTCCACGCCACCCATGCGTTTTACGTAATCAAGAATAACATTTGGCTTCTGTGTTGGTGGTTTGTTTGGCCACTTGCTTGGCACACTGGTCATTTCATTTGTATCGCCCTTGCTTTTTGTGCTGAGCATTACAACTACACGCTTATCTCTCCAACATGTTACAAGAATGTCACCCTTCCTCTGAGACAAAACTTCTCCTTTCTTTAGCTTTTTTGACATTTTTTTCAAATCTTTTGGCAATCCTGTTCTATGTGGCATGACAGTGCCTGTTAGAAAGCAATAATTACTGTTAAGTAGTTCTGTTGCCAGCTGTGGACTGGTATAATACCTGTCTGTATAAACGTGAAGTCCTGATATAGGGTTGAGTGGATCATTGTATACTAAAGAATCAGTCAAAAGCTTCACAATTTGCGTTGTTTTTAACAAGGAAGAGTTTGGAATAAGTATTTATTTCTTTTCCAAAGTATGGAAGAAAGTCGTACATATATCCGTTTTCAGAGTCAGACAGCACAAAAACTTTCATTCCAAATTTGTTTGGTTTTTGTGGATTGTAAACCCTAAAGCTCACCTTACCCTTAAATGAAATGGTGCTTTCATCGACTGATATGTAATTTCCTGGAGTGTAAAATAATTTGCACTTACTTTTTATGTGCTCTATCAGAGGATTGATAAGAAAACCTTTAGGCCTACGAGAGACTGGATTGCTGTCATGGTTGAAGTGGAGGTTCCAAAATATATTTAGGAAATCCCTTTGAGAAAATACATCAGAAAAGAAAGGAATGTTACTTTCCCATTTAGTCATAAAATAAGATTCAATAGTGGGTAATGGCATAATACCTATATTTATTATCATACCTAAAAATGCTTTCAAATCCTTGTCATCAATGTCTTTCCAGTGTTTTATACGTGAGCTAGGAGAGTTGATTTTACTTTTTTTCATGTTAGCAAACCGGTTTGTTTCTTGGCAAATAAAGTTTCTGATATTGTCATCGAAAAATAAGTAAAAATAATCAATTGGTTCTGAGTCAGAATCAAATGATGTAGGTAAATTTGTACCTCGATTGACGTTATAAATTGGTATTGTCTTACTTGGTCCAGGGTCCATGTTGGTCACAGTATTCCAGCCATCAATAGTAGGCCTAGTTGTCGCAAATTGAGTGGGTATAGGTGCGTTAGGGGGGATGTCTTCATTTTCACTTTGTCCATCATCAGTGTCCATGTTATCATCACTTACATTATGTATCAATTCGTCTTCATTGTCACTAATGTCCATGTTATAAGCAGTAGACATAGATGTATTCATCATATCTCGGACAAACTCGTCAAAACCCGGGTCCTCAATGTGAGCCATATTCACCTCAGATTACTTTACCTTATACTATAAAATATATACAATAACAACAATCAAACAATAAATAACTATAAAACAACAACAATAAATAACTATAAAAACGTAAATTTGAACATAAATAGCACGGGGATACAGCAGACACTAGTAGTGTAACAACAATCGCGGCAGACAGCCCGACTGATGAAGTGGAGTGGGACAAGGCAGTGGCGCCGTACAGCGTCTGTAACGTGTGGGGGGAGGCTGCGCTAGATGCCTCGCCCCATCTAGCGGCCATTTTGAATGCACAGTGTACTTATATTGCTCGATAGTAGGGTAGGCCGGTAAAGCGAATTAATTCAATACTTCACGACACTAATCCAACACTTTGTTAAAGTTAAATAATCACCTTGGTCACTTAATGTGAAATTGCGTGGTACTGCGTCCATGACGTTTCATGGAACTAACACTAGTGCGCGGTACAGCGCCTATGACGTTATAAGGGTTAATTTTAAAAGTGTAGTCTATCACAATGTTATTCAATGTGTTTTTATTTAACAGCTGTTAATCAAATAAATCAATCAATTAATATAGCTCCATAGGAATACCATGGAAATTTAGGTGGCCAGCGGGACGGAGTCTTAAGGTCGGAGAGGAAAATGCTTTCTTAGTGAGCCTCTAGGGGCCAAGATAAACCTATACAAAATTTAAAGTCAATTGGAAGTATAGTTTTGGAGAAATAGAGATGAGTGGTAAATATCATTTATATATTAAATTTAAAATTTTCCGATTGAAATCAGTTTGTTCACTTAAATAAAAAGTTTCAAAGTCTAGACAAATCTGTAAGTATACTTTTAAAAGGCACAAATTACTGTAGTTGACTCTGAATCAGTGAAATATTGGGGTTCGCCAAATTTAACCATGTCCTATAATCTGGCTATGCATGCTTTAAAACTAAATTGTTAATTTTCCAATTGAAAACCGTTTGTTCTCCTAGATACCAAAGTTCCATAGTCTAGAAAAATCTGTAAGTCTACTTTTAGAGAGCACAAAGTATGGTAATTGACTCTGAATCAGTGAAATATTGTGTTTCTAGCCATGTTTAGCCATGTCCTATAACCTGGCTATACATGTGTTCAGATAGAAAAATCTGTAAGTTTTCTCTAAGAGGCCATAAATTAACCAATTTGATTTACGCACACAAATTGAAAATCTAGCTCTACCTAAGGATGAAGGAGGCGAGACAGAGCAAAAAGGCATAGGGCCAAAGTTGTAGATTGCCACAAATCAGGTACAGAAAATGGTGTTAGTTTTGCTGCAGAATTGTTCATTTAGCCACAACAATCCAATTAGAGAACCGCTGTTTTTGACATTTAAAATGTTTGGCACTAAAAAGGCTGCCATCTTCGATACACTAAGAATTTTTCAAAATTCTTCCTTATTGCACATCTACAACATAACACCTTTGACTCAACAAAATTTCAGCCTCGTAGGCTTAGTACTTTTTAGTTACAGTGATGAGTGAATGAATCAGTGGTATTTGCCCTTTATAGGTATAGATAATTTATATAGGTACCGATTTAATATTAATACTATATAGATACTATAAAACAAAAACAAACAATGCACAAAATGATTTCTGAAATAGCAATACAATATGAATATTCATTAATCAATGTGTTGTTTACCACAAAAATGTCAAACATGATCAGCTATAATCATAAAAAAGATTTGCTATGTTGTATTCAAAGCGCGCCTAAAGAGTATAAAACAACAGTAAATTTAACTAGCTTTCATAAACACTCATATAAACTGATGACCAATAAATGACATTGCAGTGAATGATATAGACAACTAACACATTTTAAAACACAAAGCATAAACAGCATTTCACAAAGGGTGGCACGCAACACCTCAGGTTTTGAAGGTGTGTGGAGGGTTATGTGAAAATATGAATTACAAACCAGTGTATGGAATAACTTTTCTTATTACACAATGGTTGTGTTAGTAAGATTCCAAACTAAATTATTGGTAGATTTTGTGCACTTAAGTTGAGATGAAGTTGATATTGGTACCTAATTATATTTTGTTCACTTTGTTATTAACCCTCACTTCAGTGGCCGGTGTAATTACCCCTTTATTTATGGTACAGCAACGGCTATGAGCATTTTTACCTCTGTTATTTATTACGTCAAATAATAATTCATTACAGTACAAAAAAATCGGAGTTTCGCTATGATGTGGGTCTATTCGTATAATGGTTTCTGGCAAAGATGACTGATGTGAAGAATAAGAAAATCAAAAAAAGAAGTGAACTGAAAGAGAAAGTGACTTTTAAATCTAACGTGGCCGTGTTCGTTAACACTGTAAGTGTATGGATGGGTGACCTTAGGTATGTCAGGAAAATAAAACTTATATGGAAAGGTGGCGGCATTAATAACTTTTAAATCTTGTAAGGGATTGCCAAAATATTTTAAAGACTGAACCATCTCTATCATGGTACCAGATCATATATTGGTCAATGGAAGCAAGAAACGAGCATCCTCCTATAGGCACTAAACAGCATGTAGTTTTCCATATATTCTTTGTTAACATTTTTTTGGATTTAATTTATATTTTTTATCATAACACATTTTTTGTATTTTGTACCATATGTAGTTTTTAAAAGGTAATATACTATTACTTACACATACATTATATTACTGTATCTATATATATATATATATATATATATATATATATATATATATATATATATATATATATATATATATATATATATCCAAATACCACTGAATGACTCACTCACTCATCACAGTCTCAAAAACCACCAAACCGATTTATAAAAAATTTTAAAGGACTTTAGCTTTAGTATTGAAAGGACCTACTAAGAAAGGATTTTCCGAAATTTCATTCCTAAGGGGTACAAACAGCTCCTCAAAATTTAATTTTTTCCATAAGAATAACATTGGGTTGATTTCAGTAAATTAATAACAGCTGTTTTAGAAATAAATAAACATGTTTATTTTGTATGCTTGACATTATCCTATTAATGCATTAAGAGTTTAATCTTCAGTTGTTAAACAAAAACAAATAATGAAATGAACACGTTTGAAATAGTTTAAGTAATATCATTGGATATTTATACTATTAAATACAGTAGGTGGCAACGCAAGTAATGTGGTTGAGATACTGTAAATAAAATTAATATTGTGTTTTTACGTTATACGGTAAATCTACTTATTTATAGTCAAAAGTCACAGGCCGAGGCCAGGGTGTATCGAGCGAATTGAGTTAGGGTTGGAACATGAAGCGTGCAGGGGTGTCCCTTAGTAAGATTATATTTTCTGGAACTAGAGTAAGTTTTTGACAAAATGGCTATCTTGGAATTATTAATTTATAAATATTCCTCAGTTTTCCAGATATATTCCACCCTTTTACTTTGTTTACGAACAACATTTACAAATATGCAAAATTCATAAAAACAACATTTTACAGGTAGGCCTAATAGAATTTAATAATATATTGAACAATATTCATTATATTAGTATCTTGTTTCTTTAAGTTACAGAACGATTTTAAAATCTACACAATTAACATCCTGAAAAAAATAATGTAACACAATATGGAATTTTAAATGGGGGAATGAACATATTGCAATGTTTAAGAGATAATACAATTAGTTTTGGAATGATATCGTTATCTAGTTTCTGTAATCAAGGAGAAAAAGGGAGAAAGTGACTGATACAAGTTGACAAACATTGTGGAAGTGAGCTCATTCTGTAACAGCTGACTCAGCCACAATAAGTGATAACAATGTTATTGTTCTTTCCACTGCCTTATTGATGCCAAGGACCTGTCCACTACACTGATATTGTGAATGCAGTGGCAAAATACTGACATACCAGTTATGGTTTCTAACTGAGTGAAAGTCTTCAACAATAATATAAAATAACTCCTTAATAGAAATATCAAAATAATACATGACAAATTTAATTTTTATTTATATTTGTCAGTTGAGACTGAACATTATTGTTTAATTATTACAGCAAATTAACTTTTCCTGTACAAAAATTAGGATAATATTGTACATTATTTTAGAGCAACAGTCAATATATAAATTATTTCTTCATCAATCATAAACCTAACAGGTTAGACAAGTTTCCTATTGGGCCTATGTTACTATTTTGAAACACAATATTAACCTCCACACAATTATAACAAGTGGATCTTGGATAATTTTATATTAGTTTTTTTGGTAATTCTGCACTATTACTTAGTCAACATCAAATCTTTTCATACTTTGATAATAATTTTTTGGGATACTAAATATCAATAGTTGGTACAAATTAGGTGTCGGTAACAGAGTTAGTATCATTAGTGAAACATTAGTATATACCGAGGTCGCCCATATACATCACGGCGCAGCAGTTATGGTTAGGTTATCATAGCCTATTGTAGAATGTTTTTACAAATTCTGCTGACTGAAAAGCGGTTTGTGACAGTGAAAATACATTATTACAGGTTCATTCTACAACATAATAACCTAACCTAACTATATAATAACTGCCGTGGCACGATGTCTTCGAAATGTTAGTGATACCGCATGGACTTTAAACCTTCTTATCGCTTTGCAACGAGAATGATGGCTTTTCGACACTTGATTTTCATTTTTCTAACTAAGTGAGGATTACCACATCATCACATAAAAATACGAAAAGATTTGAAGTTGACTAAATAATAGTGCAGAATTAGTTTTTTTTTTTTTTTTTTTGAATAAAGGTCCTAACCAGGATAGTCAGTTCACATATAAATTTCACTGAACAAATTGGACAAATCCGGACATTTTTCTATTTACTATTTTCACTAAGGTAAATATCAAATGTTGTCATGACGACCTGTAACATTCAGTGGTACTTTTACATGCATTACTTATCTTCCCTACTTAATAGTGATTAATTGAGGCCCTTGAATGAAAGAATGAAAAATAAAACTTTGCTAGGCTACTATGAGTGATGATCACCCCTAGTAATATTTTAAAGGAATGTTAACAATAGAGTAGGAACCTTTTTTTAATCACTTTTTTCATAAATTTTTATACTAAGGTGACTGTTTCCCAAATGCAAAACCACCACTGGATGGTTGAAAGCCCCAGACAGCCCTATAGTAGCAATGCAATTTTAGTGTCATTGGGCCAAAAAGTACTTTTTATACTTCAAATATACGGTTCATGTTAAATATTATAATGAGTTATAGTGAAAACTGTAAAAGGTCCAATTTAGTGGATCAAAAGTTGATATGAGATTTTTAATGAAATATCTTCAAGAACGGTGTTTAAAGTTTCTCATGTTTAGCTGTAAAAACATAGAACTAGTCAATTTTTTACAAAAACCAACTTATGGTCCACTAGAATAGGTCTTCACCTATCAATTGACACTTCAAGTATTATGATATGATTACTATTACAGACCAAATTTTGAAATAAACGTATGTTTTTGGTGCTTTTCATGTTGGGAAACGGCCCCTTAAGAGGTATTTATTAATATAGTGTTGTAAGGACACACAAATACATACAATTGTTCAGCAAAACAGGCTTAATTTCACATATGTTACTAAAAAAGTTGACATATTAATAATATGGTTTTTAATGTTTAAAAAAATATATATATATGTTGTGTTAACTCGATTTTGTAAAGGGCATAATTGTGCTCACTTTCTATTAAACGAAAATGGCAATGAGCTTTATTACACTGACTTTTTACTGCTGCAGAAAATAATGTTGTATAGTAACGAATTTTGAAGTTTATGGAACAATTCTGGTAACAATGAAAACGTTATTAGTTGCCTTATCCATTGGCATCATGGTGTGTTGCAAATATTACGTCTATAGGGGGGAAGAAAAATAAACAAAGCGTTCAACTATGAAAAAGCGTTTCTGGAATCAGAATAGTCTCATTTTGACGACGCGCCAGCTTTGGCATTGCTTCTTGTATTTACAAAATAATTATCGGCCTATTTTGTTTAACCTTTCTAAGTTCCTAAAATATAAATACAAATAAGGTACTTACAATTTGTTATCATTTCTGTATGATTAAATGCATAGAGCCTAGCCAATTTATAATTCCATAAAGCACTGCACTAAACATAAATCACTGAAAATTATAACAACACAAAATATAACACTAGAAGAACCCTGTCACATTTATTTTAGATTTTTTGGTGAATTTTTATAAATATAGGTTACACTGGCAGTGATTTTTAAGAATGTTGTACTGTGTGAGGTTATATAGTACTAGAATATGTATTTGTCTATACATATCATAATATAACCATACATTTTCTGAAACCAGAATAAATTTGAAACAACATGGATATAATGAAAGTCTAAATATTATTCCAGTTTCTCAGGTACACCCCCCACACCTTTTACTTTTATCACAAACAATATTTACAAATATATTACAATATACAAAAATATTATTTATTTATTTTAGAATTATACTATAGCATAATTTCCTAATTTTCATAGATTGTTAAACATAAGTGCACAAATTGGTAAAAAATCCCTTTCCATTTTGGTAAAAACAACCACCTGATTGAGGATTGACCTACTGAAGTGTTTTACAGCCTCTATTGTAATGTGGTATGGTAGCAACTAAGTTTGTTAAAAATACAAAACTGTGCTATGTAAATAACTTTTGTTGAAAAGATGA
>JAQJVL010010460.1:0-12273 GCA_035578905.1 Stictocephala bisonia
AGTGGGCGCTCCTGTAAACTAGTAATCGTCGTCTTACCAACTGATCAACAGACAAACTTAATGAAGGAAGGAAGCAGTTTATAATAAAAATGACAAGAACGAATCTGATTGTGAGACACAGACCTGTATGGTACAAAGTGGGCGCTCCTGTAAACTAGTAATCGTCGTCTTACCAACTGATCAAGGACAAACTTAATGAAGGAAGGCAGTTTATAATAAAAATGACAAGAACGAATCTGATTGTGAGACACAGACCTGTATGGCACAAAGTGGGCGCTCCTGTAAACTAGTAATCGTCGTCTTACCAACTGATCAACAACAAACTTAATGAAGGAAGGAAGGCAGTTTATAATAAAAATGACAAGAACGAATCTGATTGTGAGACACAGACCTGTATGGCACAAAGTGGGCGCTCCTGTAAACTGGTAATCGTCGTCTTACCAACTGATCAAGGACAAACTTAATGAAGGAAGGAAGGCAGTTTATAATAAAAATGACAAGAACGAATCTGATTGTGAGACACAGACCTGTATGGTACAAAGTGGGCGCTCCTGTAAACTAGTAATCGTCGTGTTACCAACTGATCAACAACAAACTTAATGAAGGAAGGAAGGCAGTTTATAATAAAAATGACAAGAACGAATCTGATTGTGAGACACAGACCTGTATGGTACAAAGTGGGCGCTCCTGTAAATTGATAATCGTCGTGTTACCAACTGATCAAGAACAAACTTAATGAAGGAAGGAAGGCAGTTTAAACAAAAATGACAAGAACGAATCTGATTGTGAGACACAGACTTGTATGGCACAAAGTGGGCGCTCCTGTAAACTGGTAATCGTCGTCTTACCAACTGATCAAGGACAAACTTAATGAAGGAAGGAAAGCAGTTTAAACAAAACTTACAATAACGATTCTGATTGTGAGACACAGACCTGTATGGCACAAAGTGGGCGCTCCTGTAAACTGGTAATCGTCGTCTTACCAACTGATCAACAACAAAATTAATGAAGGAATGCTGTTTATAAAAAAATTAAGAATAATATATTAATTAAATTTTAATGTTACTTTTCATTATCAAAACATAATATTATTTTTTAATTATTAATTGTTTTAAATCATGATATTACCCACAAAATATTAAGATCAAATAAAAAAATTTCCCACGGGCGTATCAGGTGAATCAGCCCTCCGTACAGTTGTTGATTCAATGAGTCAATCGTGGTGGAGCTCTAACAACATCACCTTGTTATACAGTTTGTGTTTCTACTCTCGTGGTGGGGAAGGGAGTATTAGGGCGGTTGTGGAGGGGGTGTTGTGATTGGATCCTCAGGGACCTCTCGGCAAAATATCTACAGTGTTAACTAAGACAGTGTTGTTGATAACTATAAACCACTAACTACTAATGAACATGTATTTCATTAACTAATTATAACCTAACAATGCATTTACAAAAATATCTACAGTGTTAACTAAGACAGTGTTGTTGATAACTGTAAACCACTAACTACTACTGAACATGTATTTCATTAACTAATTATAACCTAACAATGCATTTACAAAAATATCTACAGTGTTAACTAAGACAGTGTTGTTGATAACTTTAAACCACTAACTACTACTGGACATGTACTTCATTAACTAATTATAACCTAACAATGCATTTACAAAAATATCTACAGTGTTAACTAAGACAGTGTTGTTGATAACTATAAACCACTAACTACTACTGGACATGTACTTCATTAACTAATTATAACCTAACAATGCATTTACAAAAATATCTACAGTGTTAACTAAGACAGTGTTGTTGATAACTTTAAACCACTAACTACTACTGGACATGTACTTCATTAACTAATTATAACCTAACAATGCATTTACAAAAATATCTACAGTGTTAACTAAGACAGTGTTGTTGATAACTATAAACCACTAACTACTACTGGACATGTACTTTATTAACTAATTATAACCTAACAATGCATTTACAAAAATATCTACAGTGTTAACTAAGACAGTGTTGTTGATAACTATAAACCACTAACTACTAATGAACATGTATTTCATTAACTAATTATAACCTAACAATGCATTTACAAAAATATCTACAGTGTTAACTAAGACAGTGTTGTTGATAACTTTAAACCACTAACTACTACTGGACATGTACTTCATTAACTAATTATAACCTAACAATGCATTTACAAAAATATCTACAGTGTTAACTAAGACAGTGTTGTTGATAACTATAAACCACTAACTACTAATGAACATGTACTTCATTAACTAATTATAACCTAACAATGCATTTACAAAAATATCTACAGTGTTAACTAAGACAGTGTTGTTGATAACTATAAACCACTAACTACTAATGAACATGTATTTCATTAACTAATTATAACCTAACAATGCATTTACAAAAATATCTACAGTGTTAACTAAGACAGTGTTGTTGATAACTATAAACCACTAACTACTAATGAACATGTATTTCATTAACTAATTATAACCTAACAATGCATTTACAAAAATATCTACAGTGTTAACTAAGACAGTGTTGTTGATAACTTTAAACCACTAACTACTACTGGACATGTACTTCATTAACTAATTATAACCTAACAATGCATTTACAAAAATATCTACAGTGTTAACTAAGACAGTGTTGTTGATAACTATAAACCACTAACTACTACTTGACATGTATTTCATTAACTAATTATAACCTAACAATGCATTTACAAAAATATCTACAATGTTAACTAAGACAGTGTTGTTGATAACTATAAACCACTAACTACTACTGGACATGTATTTCATTAACTAATTATAACCTAACAATGCATTTACAAAAATATCTACAGTGTTAACTAAGACAGTGTTGTTGATAACTATAAACCACTAACTACTAATGAACATGTATTTCATTAACTAATTATAACCTAACAATGCATTTACAAAAATATCTACAGTGTTAACTAAGACAGTGTTGTTGATAACTATAAACCACTAACTACTAATGAACATGTATTTCATTAACTAATTATAACCTAACAATGCATTTACAAAAATATCTACAGTGTTAACTAAGACAGTGTTGTTGATAACTATAAACCACTAACTACTACTGGACATGTACTTCATTAACTAATTATAACCTAACAATGCATTTACAAAAATATCTACAGTGTTAACTAAGACAGTGTTGTTGATAACTATAAACCACTAACTACTACTGGACATGTACTTCATTAACTAATTATAACCTAACAATGCATTTACAAAAATATCTACAGTGTTAACTAAGACAGTGTTGTTGATAACTATAAACCACTAACTACTACTGGACATGTATTTCATTAACTAATTATAACCTAACAATGCATTTACAAAAATATCTACAGTGTTAACTAAGACAGTGTTGTTGCTAACTGTAAACCACTAACTACTACTGGACATGTACTTCATTAACTAATTATAACCTAACAATGCATTTACAAAAATATCTACAGTGTTAACTAAGACAGTGTTGTTGATAACTATAAACCACTAACTACTAATGAACATGTATTTCATTAACTAATTATAACCTAACAATGCATTTACAAAAATATCTACAGTGTTAACTAAGACAGTGTTGTTGATAACTATAAACCACTAACTACTACTGGACATGTATTTCATTAACTAATTATAACCTAACAATGCATTTACAAAAATATCTACAATGTTAACTAAGACAGTGTTGTTGATAACTATAAACCACTAACTACTACTGAACATGTATTTCATTAACTAATTATAACCTAACAATGCATTTACAAAAATATCTACAGTGTTAACTAAGACAGTGTTGTTGATAACTATAAACCACTAACTACTACTGGACATGTATTTCATTAACTAATTATAACCTAACAATGCATTTACAAAAATATAAAACGCAAAGAAATGGATAAACAGAAAGTAATTTCAACACGCGCACGGAAGCTTGTAATAATCTTACAAATCAGTTATTTTATTTTCATAAACCAACATTAAAAAATAATTCCTAATATTATATATATATATATATATATATATATATATATATATATATACATATATATATATATATATATATATATATATATATATATATGTATTTATGTATATAATCTTATGATGAATCAAGCAATGGATTATTGTCCCACAGTACTTAAATTAAGTTGATTACATTTACTACTTTAAATATTTTAAAGGGTGACTTTCAATATCGTCAAGATATAACTGGCACAAGGACAAAGCTAACATTGACTAAATGCTAACATAAAACGAAATTTTGTATTTATTTATTGTATTATTGTGCATTTTACTATTTTTTATGTATTGATGTACCATTATTACTATTAATGAAACAAAAGCCAACAATAGATTAAGACTTGATGGTGAATTTAAAATTCTACATGATGATATAGACTCAAATAATTATTGACATTGTTAGCATATCTACAGTCTATTTACTTTATGTACTTTTTGAACGTATTCACGGCTGGAGTGTCGTTATTTGATATTGTACTATAATATTGTAATATAATATTGTAAAAAAATTTAACTAGTACTATACTAAAATATTAAATTACAAAAATACCAGCAAATATATCATAGAATAATATGTAAGTTCTTACATATTCGTACAATTATCTTAAAAAATTTTACGTTAAATTAAGTGGTAACATTACAGCATAACAGTAACACATAAATGATTTTATAGTAAAATGAGATCAACAGGCATGACGAGCTGCAATACAATTCAGGATGTTCAAAACGCATGCAATGGCATTGTTCACAACGCCAAGCCAGGCCAGCATTGGTTAACTGCTCATTATCAGCTTTACTGCACTTCACACATATCCCATGGAAGTCCTTGTTTCAGTCACAACACGACACTTTAATTTGTTTTACAGTTAAGGACTTATTACATACACCGCAAATCACCATTTTGTAGATTATGTCACAATGAAACAACACACAGAAAACTATCAAACCAAATTGAAAGAATTCTTTTCTCAACAAATGTAGTACACACATACACATACACACACACACACACACACACAAACACACACACACACACACACACACACACACACACACACACACACACACACACACACACACACACACACACACACACACACACACACACACACACACACACACACACACACACACACAAATAAACGCTCACTGCACTCCGTATATTCAAGAAAAGCACATTAGGTTCAATTGTAAACGTTTAATTGGGAGTTTAGTAGAGAGCTCGTTCCACACGTCTGCACTGTTCGATCGCTGCGCCATAAAAAAATATGTCTAAAACTAAACATATAATTAAAAACATTCAAAACGTACAAAACTGAATGTAGGACTTGACTGACAATGTACGTGCTCAGGCTGACCACTTTTATACTATCACCTACGCAGAAACTATAAATACTGTAAAATAAACCCGGGAGGTAATATAAATTCTCTAACCCCCCCCCCCCACCCACCCGAAAACTAAGTGTAGCATATTGTGAAATTGTGACTAAAATTATTTTTTATTTTATTACATTCCCAGCATGCATCGGTCGGGTGTCAGAATTGTTCTGGGGATGGTGGAAATTAACATCCTGAAACCAAATTCATTTAGTAAGTATTAGCCTCAGGAGGGTCGTTAGTTGGGAATCGCAGTAGTTCCAGTGATGGTGGAGTAATTCAAAGGTTATGGATTGTATTTTGACGAAACCTACACGTATCTATAACAAAATGTTCTAAATCAAATTTAAAGTATTTCATAGTTTGTATATATAAGTGCATAGCGGATGTCAAAAGGCCTGAACAATGTACGATCGGAGCCTCATATTCCAACCAATAGCGTGCGGCGGATGAAATGAAATGAAATGAAAAATGGCTTTATTGGAGGCGAAGTTAGGACTATAGAGTCCTCTCTACCACTTAACCTCAAAATGTCACAATCTATGAACAGTATACAGTCCGGAGTTCGATATTTCAACCAATGGCGTTCGGAGGAGATCAATTTGCCTGAATATGACGCAAATGGACTTCTCATTTTAGGAGTCTCCGTGTGGAGTACCGATGTCTGATGTAGTCACTGAAAGAGTTAGACAGTCATGATGTATATGTCTATAAATTATCTTATGATGAATCAAGCAATGGATAATTGTCCCACAGTACTTAAATTAATTTGATTACATTTACTACTTTAAATATTTTAAAGGGTGACTTTCAATATCGTCAAGATATAACTGGTACAAGGACAAAACTAACATTGACTAAATGCTAACATAACACGACATTTTGTATTTATTTACTGTATTATTGTGCATTTTACTATTTTTTATGTATTGATGTACCATTATTACTATTAATGAAACAAAAGCCAACAATAGATTAAGACTTGATGGGGAATTTAAAATTCTACATGATGATATAGACTCAAATAATTATTGACATTGTTAGCATATCTACAGTCTATTTACTTTATGTACTTTTTGAACGTAATTCACGGCTGGAGTGTCGTTATTTGATATTGTACTATAATATTGTAGTATAATATGGTAAAAAATGTAACTAGTATTATACGTAAAGTATTAAATTACAAAAATACCAGCAAATATATCATAGAATAATATGTAAGTTCTTACATATTCGTACAATTATCTTAAAAGATTTTACGTTAAATTAGTAAACGGACATCTATGCCGTTACTCTACATTATTAAAAATTAAGCACACGCCTCGGAGAAGTCCAAGGCATATGCTTAATTATCGCATCCAAAAACCAATTTTATTTAAATGTGCATTATTTTAATTTTCCAGTAACAAAATCCGGTGACAGGTGTTGGAAAAATAATCAAGGATTGATATATTTTGGAGATATGACATTGAAATGAGTCTTAAAATGATTGGCAGCACTTCAATTTTCAATAAACACTCAGGCACTTGACAGCAAGACCATATAAACTAAAATTTTAATTTTTACCATTAAATTTTAAGTTTATATAATATAAATTATTATGTAATTTATTTTATTATTTTTCAATATAAATTATAAAGTAAATTATATTTTATGTTTAATATAAATTGTCATGAATACAGGGTGTTTCAGAACTCTCTACCCCCCATGAGGTATTATTTCTGGGCTAAGAAAAAATTTTAATATCACATTTAAATCATCCGAAAGTCCTCAGTTACTCACAGAGCCACCATTTTTTTTCTAATATATATATTTTTAGAAACCATAGAACGTAAAATTGTTATATTTGTTTTACTCCTCAATAATAGAAAGGACAACCTATAAAAAAGTTCAAAATTTTCTTCAGTAGAAATTCAAAATGGCGACCATCCAAAATTTTCAAAGAAGAACAACTTTTTTAATGATAATCGTATAAACCTTCTTTAAAAGTAACTTTTTAAAGACAACTTAAAGGCAAATCTAACGATGCCTTATTTATTTAGATTTATTTATTTATTTTATTTATTTATTTATTGCATTGACAAGTACAATTTACATGTCTCGCAATCGTCACTCTTAAAAATAATCTATATTTACACAATCATTCTACAATTTTTACATTCATACATACAAAAGTGTCACATTCATTCATTGCTCTTCCATACATAAAGCTTGCAGTAGTTTCATTACCGGTGTCAGTCAGGCCAAATCATTGGTCTCCCAGGTATGTGCTAAAAACTCTCCTACACTGTAAAAGGCCTCAGATATCAGAACCCTTTTTAAACGTGCCCTAAACGCCTTGAGCAAATTGAGGCTTTTATATTTGGATGGTTAACTGTTGATTAAATGTACACCAACCTGTGAAGGAAGGTGTTCAAAAACGACCGTTCTGTGTTGCCCAGTTCGGAAGCTTTCTCTACCTCTAGTTGCATGAGCATGTATCTGTGCCTCGTGTGAGAACACATTTTGACCTGCAATAGTCGGTGGTTTCTAGTATGTATATGCAAGGCAGGGTCAACAGTTGTAATGTTTTGAATGCGGTTTTGCATGATTCTCTCATTTTTAACTTACAGATTATTCTTATTACCTTTTTTTGTAACCTGAACAATCTTGTAAATTCGTTGTTTGTACAACTGCCCCAGAGCACCACTCCATAGGTTAGGTGAGGATAGATGAGTCCATAATACGCTGTCAGCATTTTAAAGACAATTTAAAGGCAAATATAACGAAGCCTTATGTATTTAGATTGAATAAAAAATAAACGAGATGACACTTTTTGTCATCGGTGACAGTTTTAATTTAAATTGTTTTCTCTTAGCAAATAGTCTGAGTTTTCTGTTTAATACAAATATTTATTGACTTAGTTAGGATCTATTATTATTTTGTTAATAAAAATCAGGCTTTAATTCCTTTTGTGTTTTCATTCCGGAATGTAACGAAAACATAGGAAGAGTGTAAAAGAAAACATATAAGGTTCTTATAAATAATATTCCAATTTTTTAAGAGAAAACGAATTTGCACTAACTGACAAAATCTTTACTAGTTTAAATATTTAAATATTCTTATGTAAGAGAGATCTTAGTTACATGTAACTAGTGACGCAATTTCAGGTTGATATTTAACAATTTCTGAATAGTTGAAAATCAAATAAAAAAAATTTAATTTTTGGGAAACGAGAAAAAACTACAAAAATAACAACTCACTTACAAAAAGATGAAGTCAGTAGTGCCCGGCACTGTAGGAAGGGTTGTCTATGTCTTCCTCCCCTTCATAAAGTCATCCAGTGTTCTTTCGGCACTATTTACTATATGGTAATTTCTGTTATCATTTTCTGATTTATAGAGTGATAGGTTCTCACCCAACTGTTCCCTAGATATCTGTAACTTGTGTAGGCCCTGTATTAAAACTGTCGCGCGTAACAAAAAGTGTCATTCCTCTTTTATTATTATTCAATCTAAATAAATAAGGTATTGTTAGATTTACCTTTAAGTTGTCTTAAAAATTTAGTTTTTTTAGAAGTTTTCTACGATTATTATTTGAAAAGTTGTTCTTGTTTGAATAATTTGGACGGCCGCCATTTTGAATTCCTACTTCAGAGAATTTTGAAATTTGTTCATAGGTTGTCCTTACCGTTATTACTATTATTAAAACAAGGTATTATTATACAAAATGAACAAAAGGGTATTTAATTATAGTTATTTTTCAATTTATTGAAACAAACATAAAAATTTTACGTTTATGGTTTTACAGCTAGGTCTAGGTCTAATCTCAGTAACATTAGGTGTTATATTCCTACATTAGTTTTTGGAATTCCTACAGGTTTCTTTACTTTGTAGCATTTATTCCTACAGATAATTTTCTTTTCATTCCCATGACAACCAACAATACATTTCTGAACCATAAAAACAAAACATAAACTTGTAAAAATAATTTCCATATTTACATTCACAAAGAACAACAAATTAACACAACAATTCCATCTTCAATTCAGCTGTCTGACTGTTTTAAAATTATTCAGAATGGCCATTATCAGAACATAAAATAAACACTGTTTACCAGTACTTGTGTATAAGAAAACATGCTTATCAAATACTTCAATAACATCTGAGAAATGTTTGCCTAAAATTTATTACAAGCCCTTAGGAAAAAATAATATACAAATACCACATTTTTGTTTAAATAGTGTTTGTTATATATAATTATAAACAGCAGAATGTATATACCAATCAAAACCTAACAATAAAAAAAATTATTTTTTTTCATTGGGACTTCCCATAATATGTTAGCTACCTATTTCAAACAGTTTACTATAGTACATTGTACATCAGTTCATCTATATCAATGTACCACTATAATATATTTAAGCATTATCACTGAATAGGTAATTTCAATTATCTCCTACGTATTTCGAACACATTTAAAATAAGATGTTAAGTTTTTAAATAGCCCACTTAGTTCCTAGTCATTTTTTGAAATTATTTTTGACTGTTTATTAAAATTTAATTTACTGTCAAGTATTTATAAAATTAGTTTACTACCACATGTATACAAAGTTTTACAATATTGAGAAAATATATTGCCTCTATGTAATACATGACGATGAAGCTATCACATGTGTTGTAGGGAAAACGACTCACATTCGGCCGGGAGGAATTTGAATACGAAAGTGAGTCGGAATGGGATAACTTAGCATGGAACACGGTCCGGACCGGAAGTAAACGGTGACTTACCTTCATAAAACGGAAGTTACTTTCATCGGAATATTCACGTATTGACTTAGTGGGTAAAAAGGAGATCGGTTTGTATTAAAGTAAGTAACTTAAGCACAGTTTTAATGAAATACAATACCGGTTGAATTTCTTTTTTTCTCTGTCTTAACAGTTCTTCAATCACAATCTGCTTTGTACATTTCGAAGCATAAAACTCCATCATCAGGCTTCCAAAAACGTCACTGTTTATAACATCATCTATTATAGATGATTATAATTATATAACGTTCTATTATAGATCGTATTTGATCTATAATAGAACATTTTAAAAAATTATCCCATCTTGAATAATAGTAATGTATGATTTGTTTTAGAACAAAACATTTAGTGTTTTTTTTCTAACTTTGTTTAGTTTTTTCCATTACTGTTTACATACAGTTTATTAATAGGCTACTACTAATTAAACTAATCTATACACGTTAAAACATCGAGTATAAGTACGATTTAAACAAATCAATAATTTATTATATTACAAATATTATAATACTATTTTCATTTCTAACAGTGAATTTTATTTTTACAATATCGAACATGTTTAGTCTAAACACAATTCTTTTAACTAATACACCAATTCTAATGCTTCCAATAATACTCATTATAACATTGTGTTTCGTAAACCATTACAATTTTCTCCTTAAAAATAGTCATCATACAACATTCATTAATTGTTAACCATCATGAGCAGAATATTACATTGCCGAACCACAGCATTATTTATCAATTAATCAGATACTACAGGTCTTTTTATAATAATATCCTTAATATATTAAATTGATTTTAAACAATGATACAATTATGTAGACATAGTTTTACGTAATACAAGTGTGTTTTCTTTTAGTGAGTTCTTACATTTTGTTTATTTCATTACTGCTGCACGAAAAACGCATAGTATTTACTGCCTAGATTAGGTAACCTTGTGTATTGCCTAAGTAGTCATAGCCTGCACATATATATATATCGTGTGGTTTGTTGTCAGCTACCATTTGTTAATTGTAATACTGCGATGTATATTTAGATGAATATCCAACAGTCATTTAAAGTGATCTCCTGTCACAAAGCTAAGTCCAATCCACCGAGCCGTCTGAGACCTGCCTAACTGATTCTGTGTATGCTGACTAATCTCTCCGTAAAAGAGCGCAGAGGGCACTCTGTAACTATGTGATCCATTGTTTGGGAAGACTCCCCGCAATCACATGATTGATCTATTGCATCTGCCAACGCCAGTTCCGAACCGATTTAACAGTGCCCACTCCCTACGAGGGAGGTTCATCCCACCTACAGACATTGACGGATCGTTAATAAGAAACTTATTACGTCCATCAAAACTGTTCCACGCTATGGTCCAGCAGGTATTTGGCGAGGAGTTTGATCTGCTCAAATGGAAAGCGGTATGTAGAGGTGGGTTTCGAGATTTTAAGCGATCGTTCTGACGTGGGAGATCCTGTATAATGGGTAGGTGCGGGGCATTCCAGATCTTATTGAATTCTTTTAGTAGTGCCTCCTGACGTCTTATCTTTGTAGGACCTATATTGCACAGCACCGGGAGCCAAGGAAGTGGAGTTGACATGAGAGTGCCACTAATAGCTCTCATGACCCTATTAATTTGGACAACGACCACTATTTTCACCCAATATTGTGAACGCTATTTAGCCAAACGGGATCACTTAATTCAGCAGCTGAATAGACCAGTGACAAAGCAGTAGTACGCAGGACGTGTGCGTTGGCTCCCCAATTTGTTCCAGCAATATGATGTAATACATTTGCCCTGGTTTTAATTTTAACTGCTGTTTTTTGAAGATGGCTTTTAAAGATCGGCGATCGATCTAACGTTACTCCCAGGTACTGTAGATGCTTATTATCATGGAGTTTTACACCATTTAGAAAGATGTTCAGTTTTCGATTTCCAGTATGTTAAAGTGGAAGCAGACAACTTCGGTTTTTTATGGGTTAGGGTTCAGCTTCCAGGTTCTAAAATATTCTTCGAGGGATGCAATGTCACTTGTA
>JAQJVL010010461.1:0-12270 GCA_035578905.1 Stictocephala bisonia
AACACACACGCACGCACACACACATATATATATATATATTTCAACCATGCAAGTAAAAGTTTACAGTTTTAACTTTTGTTTGTCAAACTAAATAAAGATAAAGCTTAGTTTTTTAGTGTTTAAATTTGCTGAGCTCCTCTCTATAGTTTTGGTTTGTCATGTCTATAAATGTAACAAGTTTAATCAGGAGAGAATGTACCATCAAACTTGCCTGAGAAGACAAGTTCACTAACACCTTTGCTCACATGAAGAAAGTGCCAGTGGCACCGAACATTTTTGTCGCGTCTATATTAGTTTTCTTTCACTTTTTATTAATGGACTTGTCTTGTCAGGTAAGTGTTCTGATGCCCTTTGTCTTTATTATACTAATTCCTGGCCTACTGCCCTTAAAACTTAACTTGTAAACTGAAAAAGTCATTTTACTAGAAGAAGATATTTTATAACAATCAAAACTTAAATTGAGTTTTTTTATTTGTATTTTATCATACTGAAAACAGTTTTTTTCTTCAAAATAAGAATATTTGAATAAGTAAAATAATACAAAAATATTCATTAAGTCAGTGAAATAGGGTTTATTGAGATTACTAGATTAGTTATACCGTTTATTATATCATAAAAGGTATAACACATATTTAATTATTTACAATACAGTCAATTCTCGATCGTCCAGAGACCAATTGACTGGTGGTGTTTCAATTTTACAAATTTTATATATTAGATTTATAAAAACTATTTTTATTTTTAAATTGTACATTTTCCACTGAAGAGTTTAAAAAAAGTTATTTTATTCATTGTGAAACCGTTTTGTATACTAATCAAGGACAATGTTTTTAGTTTATAATTTTTGACCCACAATTTTAACCCAACGCCCCATTAGTTTTATGGCTAATTTATATATAAATAGTATACATCAGATTCATCCATATAATTGTTTTGGTTTTGGTGAATTAACGATTGTTCTCTTTTTCACTCAGCATTTTACTTTCTAAAACAATTCTCAATATTGAATAACAATAGTAATAGGTCGGTTTCATTTTTCCCTCTTTTTTTAAATTGGTTTATGGTTCTCGGTTCTGAGTATTTTGTTCTCAGTACTTTTTTGGGTATATCACAGATAACTTTTACCCCTGCCATTTTAGGTCCTAGGCTGGTAATAAAACATTTAAATAGTATAAAATCATAACACTTTTGATTAAAATTTTCACAACCTAATTTAATATGATGATGTACTTGACATGAAGGTTTTAATTAAAGAAGGAAATGATATCAATATAGTTAATAATTGACAAAATGTATAGTTATAGTTACTAACTATTAACCCTTTTAGTGCCAGACAGTTTTTTGGGGTACTTACGAAAAATGCCAACCCATTTTCATAAAGGGTGTGTGAAGAATGCCAGGCCAGTTTAGGCCATTTTGACATATTTTGTTAAAACATTCATAGCTCTCTTATTTGTTATTATAAATTAACAAATGGGGTCTTGTTTTGTTCGTAATAATATGTTTGTAGTAAAGAAAATATAATTTTGAGTTATTTACAAGATTAAAAAAAATTATATTACAAAAAGTTTCAAAAAGTTTTTTTCTTTTTATTTTTTCAAGTTTGAACATACATTACTACTTTTTGTATAATCTAAACCACAGTATTAAAATATAGAGACTAATCTACATATAATTGTAAGTACACATACAAAAATTAAAACACTTACATTCAAAAACATAGTAGATATAAAAATCTTTGAAAAAACATGTAATTATCCAAAATTGGTAAAAACGTCAGATAAACAGCTGTTATTTCGTCATGACAACGATCAGTAGAGTAATAATTTTGTTGTTGCCATATGGCATATTGTCTTCAATCCCTATGTCAAGTTTGAAAGCATTCGGTCGACAAATAAAATTAAAAAAAATTATATTACAAAGTTTCAAAAAGTTTTTTCTTTTTATTTTTTCAAGTTTGAACATACATTACTACTTTTTGTATAAACTAAACCACAGTATTAAAATATAGAGACTAATCTACATATAATTGTAAGTACACATACAAAAATTAAAACACTTACATTCAAAAACATAGTAGATATAAAAATCTTTGAAAAAACATGTAATTATCCAAAATTGGTAAAAACGTCAGATAAACAGCTGTTATTACGTCATGACAACGATCAGTAGAGTAATAATTTTGTTGTTGCCATATTGTCTTCAATCCCTATATCAAGTTTGAAAGCTTTCGGTCGACAAATAAAATTACAATATAATAAAAACTTGACGTGCGCCCATAGCGCACGTCGGCAGTTTTAGCGGGACCGAGGCGCGTGCGCTCACGGCGCACGTCGGCATTTTTTGAACAAACTCTGACGTGCGCTCGCGGCGCACGTCGGCATTAAAAGGGTTAATGATATAAAAAGTAACCTTTGATTTTCTTTCTTTAATTGTTGATCAGATTGACTCAGTCCACTAGAATCTATATTCTTGAACAAAAACTGAATGGCATTTACTGCCTTTTCGTGGATTACTAATGTATAATGTTATCTTTTTCTTTTCACAGGGCTAATAATAAATTGGTCTGACTATTTGCAGATATTTTCTGACGTAAATATATTTAGTATATCTTATGTCCAGATAGATAATGTTGTTTGTTGTGTATATCAGCATACTTTCCAGCCTTAAAACTTACTGATATGAAAACTATCTCCCCTCCACATTTTCCTGGAATGAGAACTTAAGAACCTTATCTATCTGACATTTTGCCATATTTTTGTCAAGAACTGAGAGCCAACTTCATGAAGATCAAGGAATCTACCCATCCCTAAATAATACTTGTTATTTAAATAAAAATTGTCTTAGGGTGAAGATACGACTATGAAAGATGATACAAAAGAAACAGAAAAGGAAGTCAAAAAGGAAGGTGAAGGTGAACCTGTCAAACCTGATGCATCTGAATCAACGTCCGAAGTAATTAAGGAAGAAGTAAGTTTTGTCAGTTTGAAATGTAAACATTTTTAATAACAATTATAGTAGAATTCCAGTTATCTGAGCACCGAGTCTCTGGGTTAATCAAGTGTGTCGTCAGAAAATTAAAAATAAAGTTCTAATATAGACAAATGTGGTAAACAGTAAAGTCAAGCAATTATTGTCTTTATTGACTGTTGGTGCTAGATCAAACCACTTCAGGGCCTTGATGTCTCATGTTCATGATATTACAAATTTAAGGAATTATTTACCCGCATGAATGCATTCACTCGTAACTCATTCCCAGCTGACACCAATGCTCAATGCTATTACTTTATAAGACCACTTCATATGTATTTATTTCTTTACAAATTTGTAATATATATGTTCATAAATAAGGCACGTAAAAATAAAAAAATATCTTGCTCTAAAACTCCATTATGGGGTTGAATTAGGTCAAATTTAAGCTTAAAATCATTTTGCCTATCATTAATTAGTAATGTTTTACTATGATGTAAAATATATAATTTATCTAAACATTTCTAAAAAATGTATTATTTAATGAATGAATGAAAAACAGCGTTTATTTATCAAAAAAGCTGTTATTTACAAAAACAGGTTTCTTGCAAGAGACCTGGCACAGAAAACTACACTAACGAAACAATGGCCTGAAGGGTCGTCTGCGGGGTTGACATAATTCCAACTCAATTGTTGACTGGTCCCTACAATTAGACAAGTACAAAAGAAACAGAAATCAACATTGCTAATGAAATAAATCACTATACTTTTTAACACTGTCATACAAATTTACAAAAAATAAAAATTAATTAACAATATTGTACAACTATAAATGCAATAATAAATACAATTATCAAACTAAAAATGCTACATTAAACATACAATTGTAATTTGAATGTTTCCATTTTTTTTGTAAATGCAAAAAAAAATATCTGCACAATTACAATTAAATTAAGTATAATTTACTGTATAAATTCACAAAGTAACAAGCTAGTTTTAATTACCCTTTTTTCTCTCAGGTTAGGTTAAAGGGCACTAAGCCAGGAATTAGTATATCAGAGAGATAGGACATCAGCAAACTTACCTTAAAAGACAAGTTCACTAACATCAGAGTAGTAGTCACAAACACAAAATACACAAAAGCTCACAAATTTTCAACACCACTGGCATTTTCTTCAGGTGAGTAGAGAGAGAGAGAGAGACACTGAAATGACTTCCACTATTGCTGGGTAGGTGGCTGTGGTGGGGGGGTGTACATCCATAGAGCAACACTCAGGTGTAGATGCAGTATTTCAGTTAGTATATATATAAAAATATATATGAAGTTTGCTGATGGGGAAGGGGTTGAAGGGAAGTGGTCTATCTTATGTTCAGATTAGGTGGGTCACGGGATTTTGTTATCCATTGGTGTGCTAATTCCATCCTTCGGAGTTGGGAACTATTGGCATGGGAAGGAAGGGATCTGATTACCTTAGTGGTGTAACACTGATCAAAATTTTGATTATGGAGAAGAGTATGGGCAGAGACAGGTTTTTCAGGATTTTGGACTTTGCAATCATGTCTATGGCCATTCATGCGTTTACGAAGGGTTTCACTGGTGAGGCCAATATATTGGGCAGGACAGTGCTGGCACTGGAGTTGATAAATTAGATTGGTGGAATCACAGGAGTGGTTTCCAGGTATCTTGTAGGTTAAGGAGGTAGTGGAGCTGGTAAAAGATGTGGCTGAGAGATGAATAGGGCAGGTTTTGCAAGATTTCTTGTTACAAGGATTGGAACCGGGTGGTTGCTGGTCTTTAGGACAGGTCAGGATGTTGGGATCAGGTAACTTAGGATGGACCAGGATCTGGCGGAGGTTTTTGTTTTGTCTGAAAGTTACAGTAGGAGGTTTTTCAAGGAGATCTTTGGTGTGGGGGGAAGCTTTTAAGATGTTGAAGCCATCTTTCAGGATTTGGTTGAGTTTTTGTAGGCCATGGTGGTAATTAGTGATAAGGGGTAAGCATTGGGAACTGCTTCTGGTTTGGGGTTGGTTTTGGGACTGGGCTAAACGGATTTGGTTTTTAACAAGGTTGGTAGGGTAACCTCTCTTTTGGAAAGCACTGACAAGTTGGTTGTTGTATTGATTTAGGTTTCTGGGAGAGGAAATGATACGTTTGGCACGGGTGGCTAGGCTATAGGGTAGGGAGCGTTTAGTGTTGTTGGGGTGACAGCTGGTATAGTGAAGGTATTGTTGTTTATTGGTAGGTTTGATGTGAATATCAGTTTGAAGGACACCATCCTCCAATCCAATTTCAACATCAAGGAAGACTATGCGTTCAGAAGAGGATTGCCAGGTGAAATTCAGGGATGAAAAGTTTTGTAGGCTTTGAAGGAAGGTTTCAAGATTGTTTTCGGAGTCAGTCCAGATCATGAAAATATCATCGATGAAACGGAGCCAGCAGAGGGGTTGGACGGGTTGTTTTTGAAGGAAAGTCTTCTCCAATTTCCCCATGAACAGGTTGGCATAGGAAGGGGCCATGCGGGTACCCATAGCGGTACCCTTGATCTGGAGGTAGTTAATGCCAGAACTTTGGAAGTGGTTTTTTTCAAGGATGAATTGAGTCAGCTGAACTAGGAAGGAAGTGCTAGGCTTGGTGTTTGGAGGGCGTGTATTGAGGAAATACTCAATAGCAGCTAAGCCATGAGCGTGGGGTATATTGGTGTACAGTGAAGTAGCATCAATGGTAACCAGTTTGGTGTTAAGGGGTAGAGGTTGGGGAAGATTGGAGAGGAGACTAAGGAAATGATTGGTGTCCTGGACGTGGGAAGGAAGTTGTCGTACTAGAGGTTGGAGTTTATCATCGACAAAGGCAGAGATGCGTTCGGTAACAGAATTATAGCTGGCCACAATAGGCCTACCAGGGGGAGGGATGGTGCCTTTATGGATTTTGGGTAGGATATAAAACTGGGGTGGAGTAGGCTGTTCATTGATAAGCAGGATTTGGCTGGCGGTGGTTAGGTTTTGGTGTTTAGCATGATGAAGGAGGAGATTTTTCAGTTCTTGGTTGTGTTTTTCAGTTGGGTCGAAGTCAAGTTTTTTGTAGGTGCTGGAATCGGACAACTGGAGGTTAATTTCATTGATATAATCGGATTTGTTAAGAATAACAGTGGTGGAACCTTTATCGGCAGGAAGGATCATAATGTTGTCATTGGATTTTAGGGACTTTATGGCTCCGCGTTCAGCGATGGTAAGGTTCTGATCTTTAGGTAGTTGGGAGAAGAACTGAGGATCTGACACTTTTTGGAGGATGAAGTTAAGGTAAAGTTCAATAGGATGGTCAGGAGGTAGTGGTGGTGGGTCAAAGCTGGAAGGAGGTTTGAAGCGCGCTAGGCAGGTTTCAGGCAGGTTCGTAGGATTAGGGTTGAAGGTGTTGTTCTCAAAAAACATCTTCAACTTCAGGTTGCGGCCAAAGGAAATGACATCAGAGACTAAGGAGAACTGGTCTAGGTGAGAAGTAGGAGTGAAAGTAAGGCCTTTGGACAAAATGCTCAATTCAGGTTCGGAGAGGGTGTGGTTTGATAGGTTATACACGGAATGGTTGGAAGGATTAACTGTTTCCGTGGGTTTGACACTTGCGGGGGATGGGTTGGTACACAGTTTTTTGGGAAGAACAGGGAGTTGGCCAATGGGTGTGGGTATATTAAGAAGGTCAGCTAGGTTAGGTTTTGGGCCTATAAGAGGATAGGTGGATTCAAGGTTAGGCCTAATTTGAAGGAATCCAACTGTTTGGAGGGTTTGTAAGTAGAGTTTGGAAAGTTTTTTTAGTTTGGTTTGGTTGAGTTTGGTTAGCAGGTTGTTGGCAGTGGTAATAGTATTGGTAAGTTCATTGATAAGATGGGGATTGGTGGATATGATCAGTTCATAGCAGGCAAGTAGGCTAGTAACAGTTTTATTGTGTTCTTCTTTGTACAGATTAAGGATGGTTTTAAGGATATGAAGGGAGTGACCATTAGATATTTCCAGGATTTTGTTGTGCATGTAGGAAGGCATAGCAGATATGGCAGGTTTAGAGGTTAGGCACCTCTAAACCTGCCATATCTGCTATGCCTTCCTACATGCACAACAAAATCCTGGAAATATCTAATGGTCACTCCCTTCATATCCTTAAAACCATCCTTAATCTGTACAAAGAAGAACACAATAAAACTGTTACTAGCCTACTTGCCTGCTATGAACTGATCATATCCACCAATCCCCATCTTATCAATGAACTTACCAATACTATTACCACTGCCAACAACCTGCTAACCAAACTCAACCAAACCAAACTAAAAAAACTTTCCAAACTCTACTTACAAACCCTCCAAACAGTTGGATTCCTTCAAATTAGGCCTAACCTTGAATCCACCTATCCTCTTATAGGCCCAAAACCTAACCTAGCTGACCTTCTTAATATACCCACACCCATTGGCCAACTCCCTGTTCTTCCCAAAAAACTGTGTACCAACCCATCCCCCGCAAGTGTCAAACCCACGGAAACAGTTAATCCTTCCAACCATTCCGTGTATAACCTATCAAACCACACCCTCTCCGAACCTGAATTGAGCATTTTGTCCAAAGGCCTTACTTTCACTCCTACTTCTCACCTAGACCAGTTCTCCTTAGTCTCTGATGTCATTTCCTTTGGCCGCAACCTGAAGTTGAAGATGTTTTTTGAGAACAACACCTTCAACCCTAATCCTACGAACCTGCCTGAAACCTGCCTAGCGCGCTTCAAACCTCCTTCCAGCTTTGACCCACCACCACTACCTCCTGACCATCCTATTGAACTTTACCTTAACTTCATCCTCCAAAAAGTGTCAGATCCTCAGTTCTTCTCCCAACTACCTAAAGATCAGAACCTTACCATCGCTGAACGCGGAGCCATAAAGTCCCTAAAATCCAATGACAACATTATGATCCTTCCTGCCGATAAAGGTTCCACCACTGTTATTCTTAACAAATCCGATTATATCAATGAAATTAACCTCCAGTTGTCCGATTCCAGCACCTACAAAAAACTTGACTTCGACCCAACTGAAAAACACAACCAAGAACTGAAAAATCTCCTCCTTCATCATGCTAAACACCAAAACCTAACCACCGCCAGCCAAATCCTGCTTATCAATGAACAGCCTACTCCACCCCAGTTTTATATCCTACCCAAAATCCATAAAGGCACCATCCCTCCCCCTGGTAGGCCTATTGTGGCCAGCTATAATTCTGTTACCGAACGCATCTCTGCCTTTGTCGATGATAAACTCCAACCTCTAGTACGACAACTTCCTTCCCACGTCCAGGACACCAATCATTTCCTTAGTCTCCTCTCCAATCTTCCCCAACCTCTACCCCTTAACACCAAACTGGTTACCATTGATGCTACTTCACTGTACACCAATATACCCCACGCTCATGGCTTAGCTGCTATTGAGTATTTCCTCAATACACGCCCTCCAAACACCAAGCCTAGCACTTCCTTCCTAGTTCAGCTGACTCAATTCATCCTTGAAAAAAACCACTTCCAAAGTTCTGGCATTAACTACCTCCAGATCAAGGGTACCGCTATGGGTACCCGCATGGCCCCTTCCTATGCCAACCTGTTCATGGGGAAATTGGAGAAGACTTTCCTTCAAAAACAACCCGTCCAACCCCTCTGCTGGCTCCGTTTCATCGATGATATTTTCATGATCTGGACTGACTCCGAAAACAATCTTGAAACCTTCCTTCAAAGCCTACAAAACTTTTCATCCCTGAATTTCACCTGGCAATCCTCTTCTGAACGCATAGTCTTCCTTGATGTTGAAATTGGATTGGAGGATGGTGTCCTTCAAACTGATATTCACATCAAACCTACCAATAAACAACAATACCTTCACTATACCAGCTGTCACCCCAACAACACTAAACGCTCCCTACCCTATAGCCTAGCCACCCGTGCCAAACGTATCATTTCCTCTCCCAGAAACCTAAATCAATACAACAACCAACTTGTCAGTGCTTTCCAAAAGAGAGGTTACCCTACCAACCTTGTTAAAAACCAAATCCGTTTAGCCCAGTCCCAAAACCAACCCCAAACCAGAAGCAGTTCCCAATGCTTACCCCTTATCACTAATTACCACCATGGCCTACAAAAACTCAACCAAATCCTGAAAGATGGCTTCAACATCTTAAAAGCTTCCCCCCACACCAAAGATCTCCTTGAAAAACCTCCTACTGTAACTTTCAGACAAAACAAAAACCTCCGCCAGATCCTGGTCCATCCTAAGTTACCTGATCCCAACATCCTGACCTGTCCTAAAGACCAGCAACCACCCGGTTCCAATCCTTGTAACAAGAAATCTTGCAAAACCTGCCCTATTCATCTCTCAGCCACATCTTTTACCAGCTCCACTACCTCCTTAACCTACAAGATACCTGGAAACCACTCCTGTGATTCCACCAATCTAATTTATCAACTCCAGTGCCAGCACTGTCCTGCCCAATATATTGGCCTCACCAGTGAAACCCTTCGTAAACGCATGAATGGCCATAGACATGATTGCAAAGTCCAAAATCCTGAAAAACCTGTCTCTGCCCATACTCTTCTCCATAATCAAAATTTTGATCAGTGTTACACCACTAAGGTAATCAGATCCCTTCCTTCCCATGCCAATAGTTCCCAACTCCGAAGGATGGAATTAGCACACCAATGGATAACAAAATCCCGTGACCCACCTAATCTGAACATAAGATAGACCACTTCCCTTCAACCCCTTCCCCATCAGCAAACTTCATATATATTTTTATATATATACTAACTGAAATACTGCATCTACACCTGAGTGTTGCTCTATGGATGTACACCCCCCCACCACAGCCACCTACCCAGCAATAGTGGAAGTCATTTCAGTGTCTCTCTCTCTCTCTCTACTCACCTGAAGAAAATGCCAGTGGTGTTGAAAATTTGTGAGCTTTTGTGTATTTTGTGTTTGTGACTACTACTCTGATGTTAGTGAACTTGTCTTTTAAGGTAAGTTTGCTGATGTCCTATCTCTCTGATATACTAATTCCTTTTTTCTCTCAAAAATTAAATTCCTGAATAAGTTCCCAACGTCTTTTCCAAGCACATTGCATATAGGTTTTTATGGCCCACTAATACCTACCGTTTAGAAAGCTTTCAAAAGAATCCCAATCTAAAATATTTTCATTAAAAAACATTCCTTTGTCAATGATAATTTAACCACATTTTTAGAGGGGACATGTTATTTATAAAACATATATATTTTTTATACCTTTTTCCTCTTTTGTCTCGTAGTATTAGTAAGACTGTTGGCATTAGTGGCACAGTGCTGTAACCCAGCTACTTGGGGACAAAGTGTTGTGGAGGTTGTAGGCGATAGGTTCTATGCTCGGTCCTCTTAATATCGACAGTGTCTCGTCAATGGTAGCTATTGGCAGAGACACTACTAGAGAAATCTGGGGTTTCCATGTTGGGTGTTTGACAGTGTCCGGATGTGTAGGGGAGAGAACTGAATACAGGTCATCCACACTCATCCTACTCTCATGTAATCATTCATATTTGCCTTAAAATAGTATTATCAGCCTGATTTTTATTCAGCAGATATAATTTTTATGATGCCGAGATATACTCAAGGCGTGTGTTCTTGCCAGGTTCAAGGATTTTACAGCACCCACTGTGTGTGCCTCCGTCTGTTCCAAAATCAGCATAGGGAAATTATTGTATCATTTTAAATACTTTACTTTAATGTGGAAGTATAGTAAATTTTTTTTTCTTTTATTTTTAGACTAAGACTGAAACTGAGGTATCTACAGAAAAGCCAGAAGCACCAAAACAAGAACGAGATGAACAAAAAGAAGAGAGTCCAAGTAGAGAAGTTAACAAGGAAACTGAGAAAAAAGAGGAAGAATCTATGGAGGTAGACGAATCTGGTAAAAAAGAACCAGACAAAACAGATGCAGAAACTGGGGAAAAAGAAGAGAAAGAAGAAAAGGAAGCAAAAGAAGATGATAAGACAGTTAAAGAGGTAATATTTTGTTTTAAAGTACACGTTTTTGTATCCGTTCAGATTTTTTTGATAGTTAATTTTATGTATATTACTATAATTGTTACATAATATTTTACTTGTAATGGTGAAACAAATATTGCTACACAGTAAATTGTGCAGGAATCGTCATCTTAGGATTATTAAGCTATTATTTAACAATATTTTCAATGGTTGAAATTGTTCATGCTGGAGTACAGCTATATTCAGCTCAAATTGACCATTTTGGTTGATCAATTGACCAAATTGATGGTTGTGTATTACTATTAAACCATCGTGCACTTGTTCTTCTTTCCTAAACTTCGAACTACCCCTAACGTATGGTTCTATTTCATGGTTGGAAATTATTTTGTAAGCTCTACTATTCATTTCCTTAACCTCTAACTGGAGCTTCTAACTTTTAAGGTATAGAACTTTTAAAAAATGTCCGATATAAAACGTGAAGCAGTTTTTTTGTTAATGTAAAACTCCTCCAGCATTTCTGGATTAATTTAAACAATTAAGGTGTCAAATAATTCACCCCTATTCTTAATTGAGCAATAAGGTCTTCATTGTTCAATATTTTAACAAGTAACAGAAAAAAGCACGTATTTATATTGTACACTGGATTTTACAGTTCCTATGTAATTTTTGGATAGATACTTCCTCACTACAGGTCTTATTGGCTGTTGTGTTTTTATCTGTCCTATAACAAATGGATTCTTCACGCAGGATGGCCACATGGCTCTGCCTGGTTTGCGGGTCCATACATTTATCATAAATATTAATACTTGAATTGTGTTAAGAGTATATAACTATTTTATATTTAAGTTTTTGACAGAATAATTTTTTATGTGCTTTAGTTATTGATTTTTCCCAAAATGGCAAGTGATTTTTGACTAATTTGCATACTTTTGTTTAAAAATTGATAAATCGTAGTACTTTTGTTGTTGTTGGTATCTTAATGTTCACAATTAACTGAGTTATCATATAAATCTAAAAATAAATATTATTTTTGTGTGTGAATTTTTAAATTTTGTGCGTGAACAAATTGAAAGAAGTGTGGGTATACCTAGAAAACTATAAAATATTTATAAATTGAGAATTTCAAGATTAGCATTTTGTACATCATTTATTCTAGTTAACAAAAATATGAACTTATAATTTGATATATGCACAAAAATATTCTATTACCTTGTAACCACATATGGTACAAAATAACAACAATTTGCTATCTCAAGAATGTATACTTTTAATAATT
>JAQJVL010010462.1:0-12259 GCA_035578905.1 Stictocephala bisonia
AATCTCTGTAAGTCCAGGACCTGAACTGTCGAGGTGGGGACGACCCAAATTTAATAAAAAAATGTCCGACTGTTCTCTAAGGCAGCTTTAAAACGTGTAAGACCTGAGACAGTCCTGCACTTTGAGGTTGGATTAAACCCCGTAAGACCTAAAGTCGCAGCCCGGGCCTTTGTACAGTTTGGATGTGTGTAACACTCTATGGCAGGGCTAAACTCTGTAAGTCCAGGGTGTGAGTAAGGGATATTTTAGTAACAAGAAAAATAAAAGCCCTTTGTAAGTTTGTACGTCACATTGAAAGGCTTCTCCAAGTAAAGTGGCGGCTAGACTTATAGGGGATCCAAAAAAAGTATAAAAAAAACACACAAAAATAATACTGGGAGGTAGCAATTTTGTTATGGAGTGGCTACCACCGTAGCTTGCGATGGATGGGGCAAGTTACAATAAACAGCCGTTCTCACGGCTAGTGAGACTAGGCCTACTGGGGAAACTCACTGTAATAAAAAACGCGCCGAGATCCTACCTCTTGGGTGGTGTGGAAACTGGATCAGAGCACACGCTAGGACAGTAGTTACAAGTTTTGTCACCAGGTGTGCATTTGCACAGAGTAGCAAGTCCATGCGCATGCGTCACCCACTCACAGCTGATGTCGCCAGGTCCGCTCCGATCGACGTTGCCGCTAGGGGCGCTGCGATCACGTCAGCCACATAGAGTATTACATTTATTATAGTGTATATATGAAATAATCCACAGAGTAACAACGCGCATGCGTGCCCGACCAGCAGACGATGCGTTAGCCATTTATTATAGTGTAAAGTCCGCCATATTGGATGAGGAATTTTTGGCGGGAATTTTGGGAGGGAAAGAGGTCATATTGGACAAAAAAAAGTGCATTTTATATAGTCTAAGGTCGCCATCTTGGCTGAGGGAATTTTGGGAGGGAATTTTCCCACGGGGTGTGAGTTGGCGCGGGAGGGAAAAGACGCCATATTGGACAAAAAAGTGAATTTTATATAGTATAACATGGAAAAAGACGCCATATTGGACAAAAAAAGTGAATTTTATATAGTATAACAAGGTTAACAGTGAATTTTATATAGTATAACATGGAAAAAGTTAGGTTAAGAGTGTATTTTATATAGTATAACAAGGTTAACAGTGAATTTCATATAGTATGATGTGGGAATTTGGAGGGAAATTTGGGAATTTGAGGGAAATTTGAGGTTAGGAAAAGTGAGGTTAGAAAATTTGGCGGGAAATGGGCGCCGCCATCTTGAAAAGGTCACGTGACCGCTCTCGACCAATCAGAGGCCAGAAAAGTGGGTCTCAAACCAGCAGATATTTACTACTGTCTAAGTTTTCTTTATTCCATGTGGATTGTACCTCAATTCCAGTTGTATAATTTGTTCCAGTCTTTTTCACCCCTCTTTCCAATCAATGAAGTCAGTATGGCTCATTTCATTTACTTTGTAAGCCCCTCCAGTTTTTTTAGCTGATCGGATGATTCTGATATACTCAGCTGGGGTGTAACTAGACCCTGAATTATAAGGGCTCTTTTTACACTTTTCTAAATTACGCTATGAACATTGTCGCCCTGATGTTGTGTGTGTCCATTTATAAAGAACTTATGGGTTATGTACTTAATATTTAGTACTTGTTGCGTAAAAGTACATAAAAACACAAATGAATTCTTTTGATGTTCACAACAGTTTCCTGAGTACAACATTATTTCTAAGTTTTCGTTATTGTCTTGAGTGAAATGTTTTTAAAGTCAAATTTACATGAGGAAATCTTAATAGCATCTTAGATTTTCATTCATATACTGAATGAAGTGTTGCAATCTTAGATATTACAACACTTGCTGAAAAATTGATTTTACTACACTAACTCTACATGCATAGTAAACCCCTCTTTAATATAAACAAACATCGAGTACATTTGAAGATAATATTAAAAAACATCTTTCAGATACAGTATTAAGAAAACTATTTTATTGCTTCCAAAATACGATATCTATTAATAAATGACAAACTGCTTCCTAGAATTTATTTCTGTACCAGTTATTGTGGTTATATTTTACTGGCATGAATTTACCAGGAAACGTATGACGCAGATTGAGCCGCCTGATTGTTAAATATTAGTTATTCACTTATCACCTTATGGACAAAATGTACTTCTTGCAACGTTGGACTAATTTGAACCACAATAAGCAATTTAAAATTTCCAAAAATCATAACAAATCTTACCTTTTATAGGGAAAATTGTAGAGGAAAAAAACAGAGATCGCTTTCTTATGGCCGCAGCGATCGACTCAGTGGCAGTTATTAGGCACTTAATCGTCTTTCAAGTTCAGACTCACCCATATAACGTTTGCGCAACCTTATTTGGTCTATTGTGAAAACTCTTTTAATATTTTCAAAATACAATACCTTAGTGATTTAATTATTTATATACAAACATAAGAGGAATCAAAACTTCTCTTGTGCTCTGTTATAACTTATATAATTACTTAAGTCTGAATACATTCTTGGTGAATGTATTATTTATCTTTATTCTCCTTCAAAATGTATTCATTTGTATTTTTCTTTAACGTTACATTTTAAAATATCATACAATATTATGAGTTTCTTTTCATTGTCTAGCATATGTGGAGGCATTAAGAATGGTGACTGATACTTTGTAAAAAATAAGAAGCTATGATAGTTTTTTAATAATTTTATTTCAACTGATCACCCAACTTGATATTGTGATCAGTAGATTTCCAAGTGTTTTAACATTTTGTACATGAAATAAAATTCATTGAAGTGCTGGCTGGCTTCGCTACATAAATATGGATGGAGTGTTAAACGCTTCACGGGCTGTTGGATCCCTGAAGTACTTTTAGTTCCACAAAGAACCTGGCGTGATACCAGACTGGAAGAATCTTTAAGAAGTTGTGCTTAGGGCTTCCCCAAAATAAAATGTGTTTATATGAATGCAACCTGTTATCAATATTCTTGACTGTATGAAAACTTCTATTGTTTCTCTGCCATTTTATGGTGGTGGTGAGTGGTCATTTTCTTTTCTTCTGGGTGGGTACTTTTATAATATCGTAAATCGTCCAAGAACATAAACTCTCTATGAGCATAATCTTCGATGAAATCCATAAAATATGTCCTTTTGCAAGGCATTGGTTTTATAATTAATTGTCGGGTACTTTCTAAAACCCCCGATAGCACGTACAATGCTATTGTACATGTACAGTGGCATACCAATGTTCGTGTATGGGCGGCCGGGTGGGTCAATACCAATGTTTGTGTATGAGCGGGTGGGTGGGTTGTGCAATGTTCGTTACCTTTCATGGCTTTGCCCTTGGAACTGTTTCCATGGATTTACACTCATTCTAACTTCTTTACTCTATTCTTATCTGATATCAAGTCTTATCTGATATCTTATCTGATATCAGCATAAAAATATCAAATACATCTTGATTTTGTAGAAGAAGATCAACTGACATCGTTGTCATTGCCTACTGCGCCTCCACTAATGTTTTGGAGGGATGATCAACTTTGTCCGAATTTCTTCTTCTCTTCAATTATATTCTGTCGAAGACGGATGGTAAATATTAACATGATTACTCCTTGTCGGAATCCTCCTCCTCCTTCCTGGACCCACCTCTAAACGTGTACTCCGGCTCCTACCATCACCGCACCCACAGCCAAACGTCACATTTAAGACAATTATATGAACACTTGTAAAATCACTGTTTACAGGTTGAAAATCAGATAAACACTCAGATCATTTCCATGGATTACAAAACTTGTATACGCGAGCAAATTTAAAATATAATCCCGGAAATAAAATGAAATATCAGTATTTACTTTAAATTGACTATTATTAAGCGTTCATCAAAATACCTCTTAGGTTTTTATAACAACTTTTGTTAAAAATATAAAAATTAATTTAATATAACACAATATCGCACCTCGAATACAATAGTGCCACAGCTAAAACATGTAACTTTTCAGTAAACGCAAGATAAAGTTTGTAACAAAATAAAAAATTACTAATTTCATCACTAAAATAGTTAAAATCTCCTATAATATTCTTGAACATGTTTCTTGTTGACTCATGGAAATAAGTAAAAACTCAATTTATTACAACACAATTTCCATAAAATGGTATCAAATAATTTGTTTAGAAACATTCATAGGTCAAGATAATAAAATGTTTAATGGTATCACTAAAAAGTTCAGGAGTTCTTCTTTGTCATTATTTAACTTTTATTACTTTAGAATATTCAATTACAAATGGCATTATACAGTGGTATGCTTCTTATAATTTTGGAATATGGTGAGATCTTAACTGATCCTCAATATTTTTTTTCTTTCTCTTTCCTATTAACAGCTTGTCTTTTTATGCTGGAGGGCAAACAATGTCCTTAAAAGACATTAATAGTTTTTTGGATCCCTTCCTTCTTCCTCGACGACTGTGGTTGAATTTTCAGTTATCTTATCAGTATTACATGAAACTGTTTAATTTTTCGCAGTAGCCTTGTCAACTTGAATCTTTAAGAAATTCTGTTGTTTGTGTGAAGTCTTCACAAACATAACTCTTGGTTCGGTTTTGGTGACATTGATAATTTTAATGTGTCTACACTTTCAATTGATTTCTCCTTCTGTGTCTCTAAGTCTTCTTTATTCCATGTGGATTGTACCTCAATTCCAGTTGTATAATTTGTTCCAGTCTTTTTCACCCCTCTTTCCAATCAATGAAGTCAGTATGACTCATTTCATTTACTTTGTAAGCCCCTCTAGTTTTTTTAGCAGAGCCGATGATTCTGATATACTCAGCTGGCGTGTAACTAGACCCTGAATTATAAGGGCTCTTTTTACACTGTTCTCACTTACACTATGAACATTGTCCCCCTGATTTATGTGTGTCCTTTTATAAGGAACTTAGGGGTTATGAACTTAATATTTAGTACCTGTTGTGTACAAGTACATAAAAAACATATTTGAATTCTTTTACTGCTCACAACAGTTATCTGACTACAAAATTATTTCCAATTTTTCGTTATTGTCTTCTGTGACTTTAAAAAAAAATCAAATTTACATGAGGAACATTTGACAGCACCTTAGATTTTTACTCACATACTAACAAACCTTAGATATTACAACACTTGCTGAAAAAAATGATTTTACTTACACTCTACATGCATAGTAAACCCCTCTTTAATATAAACAAACATTGAGTACATTTGAAGATAATATTAAAAAACATCTTTCAGATACAGTATTAAGAAAACTATTTTATTACTTCCAAAATACGAGATCCATTAATAAATGACAAACTGTTTCCTAGAATTTATTTCTGTACCAGTTATTGTGGTTATATTTTACTGGCATGAATTTACCAGGAAACGTATGATGCAGATTGAGCCGCCTGATTGTTAAATATTAATTATTCACTTATCACCTTATGGGCAAAATGTACTTCTTGCAACGTTGGACTAATTTGAACCACAATAAGCAATTTAAAATTTCCAATAATCATAACAATTCTTGCATTTTCTAGGGAAAATTGTAGCCTCAGTGGCAGTTACTAGGCACTTAATCGTCTTTCAACTCACCCATATAACGTTTGCGCAACCTTATTTGGTCTGTTGTGAAAACTCTTTTTAATATTTTCAAAATATAATACCTTAGTGATTTAATTATTTATATACAAACATAAGAGGAATCAAAACGTCTCTTGTGCTCTGTTATAACTTATACAATTACCTAAGTCTGAATACATTCTTGGTGAATGTATTATTTATCTTTCTTCTTCTTCAAAATGTATTCATTTGTATTTTTCTTTAACGTTACACTTTAAACTATCATATAATATTATGTGTTTCTTTTCATTTTTTAGCATATGTGGAGGCATCAGAATGGTGACTGATACCTTGTAAAAAATAAGAAGCTATGATAGTTTTTAATAATTTTATTTCAATTGATCACCCAACTTGATATTTTGATCAGTAGATTTCCAAGTGTGACTGCAAGTTACCCAAGTTCCAAAACCTACTGAATTTGTATTTTCTAAACCCATTACTTTTTTTAGGTGCACTTAAGTTTACACTTATCGAAACATGGTGGTTTTGTTTCTCTTTTTCGTACTTCTTTTGGTTCTTTCAAATGATTATTTATATAACCTTTTCCTTTGTTTCTTTGCTCCTTTGCAACGTATCGTTTCCAAACTGAATGGTTGCATTTCCCTTTGGTATTTTCTCAGTTTTATGCATACTTTATAAACCGCTTACGACATTAATTTGATCTATAGATTTTTTTTATTTTCTGTGCATCTTTTTTGTGCGAATGATTTGGTCTCTATTTTGTTCTTTAGCTTTTGGTTACTTTTATCTGACTTGATACGATTCTGTGTTTTATTAATTCTTTTTATGCTTCCCTTCTTTGTTTAAGGACTTCTTTGTTTAAGGACATCATCAGAATTATCTAAATCTGAATCTTCATCCGAACAGTAAACATTCGGATCTTCGTCAGTGTCAGTAATGTCTTCCGAACTACTTGATTAACTACTAAAATCAGTTTTACATTTGTTTTTATGTAAATCGGTTTGACTTTTATTAATCTCAGTTTAAATGGCTCTCCTTCAACAGGCCTGTAACCACCTTGCCACGAAGAACATCCAGGTTTGGCCAGTAACTTGTTTTCTGAGATAAATTTAACTTTTGTAGAAGTTCTTCTTTGAGTACAGTCTCGTTTGTTTGGGTACAATCAAGAGCAGTAGGTTCATTGCTTTAAATTTCATTGCTCTCATAACTGTTTTCTGTAATAGAGTTATTTACATGTTTTGTATAGCTATGTTCCACTTCACATAATGCAGTCTCTTTCGTATCTCTAATGACGCCGCTTTCAATTGTAACACTGTTTGCACTTTCTTCAGAATTGTTAGTTCAGTTGTGGTCGTTTTTATTCTCTTCATTATCAACATTTTGTATATTTGTAAACAACAAGTGGGTTTTTCTGTTGTCTGACGGGATTCAGTTTGAATATTTTTTTTTTTCAAACGTATGTATTTTTGTAGGTTGTTGATACTCCTTTGTACAAACGAAGCAAGAAGATGTTTTAGCAGAGTGTTCCTTTTTTTAAGCTTCGGTTTTAATGGCAGGATATGCATTTTTCACCAGCATCCGCCCTCTTGACTCCATAGCGTAACTGCAACGCAAACAACAAATTTGCGAGGAAATTGCTAAACGTAGTGCACTGAGTTTTGACAACAGTGTTGAAAAATAACAACGATGAACAATCAACATAAGGAAAAATACAACTCAAAATAAATCAGAAATGAAGCAGATCTCGATACTATTTAAAAAAAAGAAAAATGACACAATCCAAAATGTTTCAACAACAAAAACTCCGTAAACTAAGCAAGTCAGTTAATAATAAAATGAATAGTGACACAACTCAAAATATTCAGGTAAACGGTCAGCTTAAGCTAAAAAAGTTATTAAATCACTACTTGAATAATGACACAACTCAAATAAACGCCAATGTAAACAATAAACTTGCTTACCTTTCTACACAAAGAACGTCACAACTCAAAATATGTCACTATTCACTGGGGGGGGGGGGGGGGAGACGATCCGCCCAGCACCAACTCCAAAGTGACACTGTTCATGAAGCATTGTGGCTGAAAATGGCCGACTGCAATATTTACATAACTGCTTTCTAGCGGCCTCATTTGGAACTAGAGAGGTGTCGTTATACCTGTTTTACCTGTAAAACTGCCATTTTTTTTTAGTTGTGAAACTATTGTATTCGGGGTGTGACATAAAACCATTCTAAAAATTCCTGATTAGAGGTTTCATTTTGAATCTCTATTGGAACCATTCAATAAACTATCATCATTAACACGAAAGTCTTCTTTTACAAAAAAATATTATTAGAACAAAGTGTAAACTTGGACATTTCGAGCATTGCGATAAGACTTCAAACTCTTCAAACTCAACGCAACTACATTCTTCAACACGTTTTTTGCTGACTATTTTATGTACACATTAGAACATGCTGACTTACAACAATTAATTAACATTCAAGATTACTATTACAAATTTTATTAAACAAACAAACATGGAAAATAAAAATAAGTAAAGCTTTCACATAGATTAACCTATAATTGCAAAACAGCATATATGTATTGACAATTAACCAAAACAGCTGAGCACGCAATGACACGTAAACGCGTCCTTAGCATAAAGCAATGATATGTGATTTCTTCTTACATTGAAACAAGAGGCAAACAATGAGCTTTAAACTCTAATAATCAGCTTTCCTTTTTGTGATCTCAAGACAGATCGGTATAATATATCTTTGTACCATTGACGTGTGATGGTTACAAATTCACCATAATGAACATACTAAATCTAGTCATATGATTTAGTAGAAAGACAAGGATCACAAGTGGCGTGTACCCCCAGGACCCACCTCAGTACTCGGGTGACAAATAGAAAGACGCGATCACACGTGACGAGTAAAACCAGAACCCACCCTGTACTGGTGTTACTAAGTAGAGTAGGAAGACAACGAACACATGTGTAGAGTCTCTCAGGACCTACCCTGTACTAGGGTTACTGAGTAGGAAGACAGCGAGCACATGTGTAGAGTCTCTCAGGACCTACCCTGTACTGTTTACTGAGTAGGAAGACAGCGATTACATGAGGCGAGATTACGTGGCGTGTAATACCCTCTCCAGTACTAGGGTTACTGAGTAGGAAGACAGCGATTACATGAGGTGAGTCCCCCAGAATCTACCCCGTACTGGAGTTACTAAGTAGAGTAGGAAGACAACGTACACATGTGTAGAGTCTCTCAGGACCTACCCTGTACTGGTGTTACTAAGTAGAGTAGGAAGACAACGAACATATGTGAAGAGTCTCTCAGGTCCTACCCTGTACTAGGGTTACTGAGTAGGAAGACAGCGATTACATGAGGTGAGTCCCCCAGAGCCCACCCCGTACTGGAGTTACTAAGTAGAGTAGGAAGACAACGTACACATGTGTAGAGTCTCTCAGGACCTACCCTGTACTAGGGTTACTGAGTAGGAAGACAGCGATTAAATGAGGCGAGTCCCCCAGAGCCCACCCCGTACTGGAGTTACCGATTAGAAAGACAGCGATCAAACGTGGCGTGTACCACCAGTACCCTCTCCAGTACTCGGGTTTACGAGTTGAAAGATAGGGGTCACAAGTTTGGTGCACCCACAGGATCTACCCTGTACTGGGGTTACCGAGCAGAAAGATAGTGATCACACGTGGCAAGCACCACCAGGATCCACCCTTTGTACGGGGGTTGCAGAATAGAAAGTCAACGATCACACGTGGCGATAAAAACAAGCGACAGTATACAGTAATATGTTCATCAGTTGGTTTACTGCCATTACGTCGTATTCTTACCAGTATGTTGTGTGGAAAGCTTTAAAACTATAATATAATGAGATAATAATCAAGTTATTGAAGCAGATTTGAGTATTAATTAACCACCTAGTTTCTATCCGCTTTCTTTAATATCTCACGTAGTAGTTGAATTGGAAGGACCCTTTCATTATTATACAGGACTGCACATCCTGTGAATAGTACAACTGTATTAGGACACTGAGAGTATCAGTAGTAGTTTGAGTCGCAGTTTATCAAATTCTAGTCCCATTTAAAGCCTTGCAAATTACTAAAATGTTTGTTTTGTAGCATAAGGTACGCATTCATTTAAATAAAGTAACAGAAGCATGTTTAAATAATGGTTATTTTGCAGTAAAGGTTGTGATTCTTTTGTAAAAGGTCAGATAAATAATGGCTAATTTAAGCTAATGCGAGGCAGTTACCAAAACAATTCACGAGCAGTTAAGTAGTCGTTGATACCTCGGGACAATGCTTAATGCTTCTTGCCTTCCCTTTAAAAAAAAAAAAAAAACTTCCCATTCGTTATGGTTATTAACATAATATCCACTATCTTCTTTAACTGTTATTCAAACAGAGAGTCCTTACATTATACATTTTAGAAGATATTCGAACAAAATGTTACATTACCATATAACAAAATATTGTTCATCGTATACGCTAACGTGTATCTTTGAAGGACCACAAACAAACTTCGTTTCCGGCCCACAGCTCACAAGGGGTTTTTGACGGCTACCACCTCCTCACTAAGAAACGTCGTTAATGTCCACCCACAAACGAAAATCGTTGATAGCCATTCGTTCACCCAAACAGGAACATCATCGATGGTCACTTGCCCACCCACAACTAGACCTACATTAATGATCCACCCACATACGAATAGAGTTGATGGCTCTACGCCCATCTGTACAGGAACATCGTCGACGGACACCCGTCTATATATAAGAATGGACAGTTTAACCACCCACCCACCCATTTACATCGTTGATGTTCACCCACCTACCCATAAAAGAACTACATTGAGGTCCAACAGCCCACCGACCGACAAATATCATTGATGGTAATACGCCTGCCTCCACACGAAAATTATGGCCCTCTTACCCACTGTGAATTAAAATTCGTTGTACGTTATTGTTGAATATAACTGTCAGCTTTAGACACATACTGTTTTGGTCTTAATTGATAACAAATATAAATTAGTTACAAACTAACTTAGCACACGTGGAACAAGTGTCTCAATCGATCACTGTCAAATCTTTTAGAGAGGCAAATAGCCATATAGACCACATGTCAAATAAGATCTACTTCAAAATAATGAAATTCGACTATTTTTGCCAAAAACGAATAAAGTGCCTCAAAACAATATCGGTTTTAAAATAGTGTTTGGTAATGACTAGTTGACGGAAAACTAAGAGAGTGTTGTTGTGTATGGTAATATAGAAAGGTGGGTGTTTACTTTCTATATTACGTTCACGGTAAACTATAGGCCTAACCTTGGAAGCTAGTAATGTTAGCGGGTCTCTCTGACCCAATATAGCTATAGTTCACAATGAGGCATATATTTATTAGTACAGGCAATAGAGACCAAATAAGGGGGTTACCTTACAAAAGGTCCGGTAGTTCTAAATTTTTTATATGTTGTCTAGGATGGTTGTTAAGTGTTTAAAATGAAAAATGCACAATTCCCCCCCCCACCGCCATTTTGAAAAAAAACCGAAAAAAATCGGCACTTTTTTAGATTTTCACTTATATCTTTGTTTCGGTGCATTTTAGCTACAAGACAGTTCTATTCAATGTTGTAGAGAATGAAATTCCCTATAATATACGTGTTAAATTTTGTTTATAGGGCAGATAGTTCACGAGATATGATATTTTAAAAAAGATTAAAAATACGCATTTTACAGAAATTTTTTCAAACTTCTAACTTTAGAACGCTGTACTTCAATTTTGACCTATTTGAGAAAAACAAGTATAAGAATAAAAATTGTAGGGAATCTAATTACCTACAAAATGGATGTATACTTGTTTTAACCAACCTTACGGAGGGGGCAGTAAGCATTAAAATGAAAACAACGGCATATTGCGTTTTTTGTTTTGTTTTAGCAATTGTTACTCCATAGTGTATTTTTAAAAAATCACTTATTATTTTCCAGTGGTGGCTTGAATTTGGAGTTTATACCAATCCTATTTGGGTTTCTTACATGTTATAGCGCAATGATCATCAGAAAGGTACTATTTCACTTGAATATTTCACTATTTCACTTAACTGGTGATAGCAGATGTTCAATTTCAAATAAGCCACCAACACAGCAGATACATTTTTTAAATATTCATTTATTTAAACATAGTGAGAACAAAAGGCAGTAATTATCATACAATAATCATTAGTAATTGAACTAAGTACTGAAAAAAAATTTTTATAAGCGCTTCGCTCGTTTTGTAGGTGGTGAGTTCATGAAGTCGGGGTCTTCATTTTCGTAACATAGTGAAATTACTTGATCGGCGTCGTCTTCCTCGTCGACGATGACTTCATTCCTGTTGTCACATTCTTGGCCAGCACAGAATTTGCAAAGGGTGGAACAATTAAGTCCCGCCTTTCTACAGCCACACATCGCCATACAGCCAGTTTTACATCTGCATGAAATAGTCTTGAGCAGGTTTGGGGGAGCCGCGTCTCTACTCATCCTGATAGGCTCCAGTCTTCCAGCTTTTCTACTCCAGCCCCACTCGATAGGGTCTTGACAATCCCCATCCACTCCATGACCTGGTGGTTTAGGAAGGGGGGGGGGGTTTGGGGGATATTTTCCCAAGGCGGGGGGTTTTTTA
>JAQJVL010010463.1:0-12258 GCA_035578905.1 Stictocephala bisonia
TGAGTACACTCGTTCATCTACACTCATTCACTCCTCATATTCGCCCATATCTCTACGATTGGCGTCTTAGAGATGAATAAATGAATCAAAAGTAAAATAAACCCCAACTTCAACACGTTGCATGTTTTTAAAACAATATTTAAAAATTTGAAACTAAATCAATTTTACTAACATTTTCGTAACTGAGAAATACTTTAACTAGCAGTTTAAATATATAATTAGGACAAATTAAATACATTTAACTAACTAGTTGTACAAAGTAAAATAGATTGAAATACCACCCCCTCCCCCATTTACTCTACTACGATAATGATAGACACCATATTACATTTGTCTGTAAACTATTTTAATACGTAATACACCAACTTGGAATATAATTTTAAGTAGATGATACTTACAAATATGTACTATTGACTGACTGCCTAAGTAACTTTTAAAATCCTCACATCAATGATATCCTGTTGTTATTTCTGATCATAATAATAGCAATATAATATTGTGCCTTGGTGAGAAGAAAACCAAATTAGTTGATAAATTTATTGAGGAGACATTAAAATCACGACACAGTTTGCATAATGTAATAAATTGAAACAAAATATGTACTTAAAAACAGTAAAAAATTTATAATATAAAAGAATACTACATAAAATTATAAAATAAAATAAGTAATAAAAAATATAAATTTTCTGACCATAACATAAGTAAAATTATAAATTTTGATAAATTAGTAAAAAAAGTCTCTTTAATGAAAAATTTAATCCTTTAGTGTGATCTCTTTTTAATAATTTGTTAAGTATTAATTGGACTTTTCTTTGGTGTTTTTTTAAACAAAATTTTCTTAGTAAGGGTGTTCCATTATGAAAAATTTGTTGATACAATGTTTTGTTGTAGTACGGTTGTTTTATATGGGTTTAATTTTCTATTTACGTTGATGTCAATGAAATATTTTAAACATAAATTAGAGTCTGATGAATTTATATTGATGGGAAATGTAAAATAAACTTTTTCTTGAACATGTTTTTACACATATATATTTATTCAACGTACGCTAAATACTATTCCAAATGATTTTTTTGCTATTTTGTACACTCGTTTTGAATGTTTGGAGCTCCAACACTCTAAACAGAATATTTCAAGATATTAATAATGCTATAATATTTAGGCAAAAGAGTTTTCAAATTTGATTAAGTCTCCTTAAGGTAAACTACATATTCACCATCTTACTCGCCATGTTTCAAAACTAAGGTTGTCCCACTGAGTAAGCTTATAACACTCTATAAACCGATGTTAGAGAGTCAATCTTATATTTTACATCAACTAAAAATACTGTTTTATGGGTATTAATATTTTATTGTATTACAGTCGTTAAAAATATTATAGTTTTGTTTGCAAAAATTTACCTTTTTATTCTATTGTTTAGAATGTATTTTGACTTAACAACTATTGTAAGTTAGCTGCTATCAGCAACCAATCAGTTTAACCTAGTTGTACTCTTAATGTTTTTATGAATGATTTTATTTAACGCCCGTTACACTTTTATCCTACATACGCCTACAATTCTATAACAAGAAACAATTATACAATGGAATAGATATTATTTCATGTTAATTAGGCTTCCTACATGAATCCGGAAGATTTAATGCCTGAAAATCGGTCATTTAAGAATTATTGCAACAGTGTATCTGAGTACAGTAGTATGTAGTTGGATTTTACGCTATCATTAGTTACTGGTAGTTTAATTATTTAGAATAAAGAATGTTTTAATTAGAAGTGGTATTTTAATAAAATCAAAATTAACAAATTATGTTTCAATAATTTTTAAAACCTAGTAAATATTCCTTTAAAATTGATTAAACATGGAGCATTAAGACAAGTATTTTTTGGCTTTGTTTTTAGTAAAAACAAAACGTACTACTGTATCTACATTAAGAAAAAATAATGACTAGCTGTCAAAATTAACATGGAAAGCTATTAAGTTCTAATAATTTTCAACGTGTTCATTAAGAAGTAGCTGGGTTAACATTTTATTGTTGATGGAGTATAACAAATAAAAACAATATTCAAAGCATCATAGCTAAATTTTATTGTATTTTTTTTACAATAAAAATTTATATATGGCTATCAGGTTCCAGTTATTACGGAATGGAAGCGGCAAACTTATTCTTGTCATTATGACTAATTTTCCAAAGATCTTAATACACCTAACCTAACCTAACCCACCCACCCACCCATACATGTACAGTGATATTGACCGACCCACCCATGCATACACGTACAGTGATATTGACCCACCCACCCGCCCATACACGTGCAGTGATATTGACCCACCCGCCCACCCATACACGTGCAGTGATATTGACCCACCCGCCTACCCATACACGTGCAGTGATATTGACCCACCCGCCCACCCATACACATACAGTGATATTGACATATGTATATAAGTGGGTCAATACCACTGTAACACATAAAGTGGTATTGACTCACCCACCCACCTATAAACGTACAGTGGTATTGACCCACCTGCCCACCCATACACATACAGTGGTATTGACCCACCCGCCCACCCATACACATACAGTGGTATTGACCCACCCGCCCACTTATATACATACAGTGGTATCCCTGGCGTAAGAGCAAGCTAGTAAATCGATATTTCCCCAAAATTATGTCAAAGATAAAAAAAATTACATTACATGTCGTTCGAGCTTCCTCATATAAAAATATTTACAATCAAATAACTAATAAATTAGAGTAAATATTTAATACATACATATCCTAGTCCCGTTCCAGTTTACTGGGTCTGGGTGTTGACAAGCACTCTCCATCGTCTTCTATCAGACCAGATTCTTTCTTCCTCAATCTGCTCCCATCTGTACCCTCTATTTCCGATCTCTTCCTTAACACCTTCTAACCATCTCTTTCTCGGTCTACCTCTAGCTCTCCGTCCCTCTTCTTTACTTTCCATCATTTTCCTTGGCAGTCTGTTTAGATCCATTCTTTAGATGTGCCCATACCACCGTAAAATATTCTGACCTATTTTTTTCTCTTATACTTCTAACTCCTAGTTCCTCTCTTATATCTTCATTCCTCACTCTATCTCTTCTCGTTTTTCCACACATACCTCTCAAGAATTTCATCTCTCCTGCCTGTACTCGGCTCCATTCTTTCTCATTCATCGTCCATGTTTTCGATGCATATGTAATTATTGGGGTATAATATGATTTAAACATTATCATCTTTGCTTTTGTGGGTACACTTTTGTTCCACACCAGGTGTTTTACCGTTTGGTAAAAATTTCCACCTTTTTGTAACCTAGCTGTCACTTCTTCTTTCAATTTCCCTTCCTTCGATATTAGTGCTCCTAAATATTTAAAATTTTCCACTGTCTTCAGCGGTTCCCCTTCTATGGTTATGTCTGCATTTATTGTTCCAGTCCTTCCAACCACTAGAATTTCACTCTTTTCTTTGCTAATCTTTAAATCATTTTCTTTGAGTTGCTTGTGCCAAATATTTAATATTGAAATTTAATGATAGCAAAATTTTAAAATACTTAATAATACAGATTATAAGATTAGCATAGAAGTATAAAAGTTATTCAACATTGATAAGTTACAATATGATATTTTGGAGATAACAAGTTGAAAAAAATTCATGTTTTCAGTAAAGGGACCACAATATGTATATATGTTCTCCGTTACAACTCATATACACCTACATAGGTTATACACGATCTTAAATTTGTTTTCATATTTTATTAACTTTTTAACCATCATCAGTTACACAATAGTATATCATTTGCAAGTTCTATACAACTACATTTCCTTTTTGTTGTGAAGTATACCACTTTCACCCAAATAGTAGCTAGATATCAAAAATGTAATTTGAAATGTCATCGATTTGTTGTCTACAAAACATAAAGATTACTTCACGTTCATAATACTTTCAGTTTTGACTAAAGATAAATCCATAAATTAATGGTTGATACTAACACTTGCTAAGAACAACAATTGAATTGATGGTGGGCTATAAATGAAAAAAAAATAAAGTAAAATATTATGAAGATTAAGTTTCTTAGAAAGCCTACTATCAATATAAAAGCTGCCATTTTTTCAGATCATATTTCTGAAGTTCTGCTAATTATATTAACTTAAAGGAACTAAATAATGAGCTTAGACACAAAAAACATCCTTATTAAAACCAACCTTTTCTAAAACCTAATTATACGCTTTTCTTGGAGATTTTTTAGCTGGATGTAACATTAATTAAACATAACTATTTCCAGTTTAATTTAACATGAAATATAAATAAAAACTGAGATATGCATTCAATTTAAAAGGATTAACAAACGTTGAAGTTTATATCACTATAGAGTTGAACAACATATATATTTTACTGGATCATTTATTCATTGAAATATTTGTTTGCACATGAAAATTAAAATCTTTACCTTTGCAAAAGGTTTTGCTTGTATTCATACGTTATTTTTCGTTGTTGTTTAGTGTAATTTGGTTGTTGTAAATTAAATGGTGAAAACGAACGTTAAATATTTCTTCGCCTACACAAATTATCTCTCGAGATTTAAGGGAAAAATTACTTTCCTATCAAATTGTGTGTGGCAGGCAGTGCACATTAATTATGGAAGAAATTACTCATAACATTAAAATTTAAAAATGTAAATGCATATAGTAAATCTATAGGAGTGGCTAACAGGAAAATTATTTGCATTACTTTAAATTACCTTTATCTAACTACTGAACATTTTTTTTAAATGCAACATTTCAAATATTTTAGTACTAATGGACGAGGTACATGACTAAGTTATGCATTCAATATAGAGATATAATACAATTGGTACCATTGGTAAAACCAGGATGTCAACATGAGAGACTTCTGACTCAGAGCCAATGACAAGCCAATACTAAGGCTCCCCATTTTGTCTGGTCCGGGAATCAGGATGTCAACATAGACACTTCTGGCTCAGAGCCAGCGACAAGTCAATACTGTGGTTCGCCATTTTGTCAGGTCTGGGATCTGGTGTTTCCTCGTTTAACCATTTACGTTCAACTATAAGAAATAACGACTATTGCCTGATTCTATCACTTCTAGTTATAATAATAATTTTCATTAAAACTGAAATAATATAAATAAAACTTGCCATTAATTGCATTGTTTTAACTATGGAATGTAGTAAATGTTTATTCTTTTATAGGAAACAAATCTAAAATTATTTTAATAGTTGTGAAGTTGGATAGTATAAATAGTGCTAGTTTTGTGTTTGTAATTAACACAATATACGTGTATGTAAGAGTTTGTCAAAACAACGTTGATGAACAAAAAAGTGCACAAAGTAGATATATAGATGACAGATCAATAATGACTTAACCGCATTTTAAAATATATTCTTAGCAAATTAATAAAAAAATAAGATTTTTACCATTGTAAATGCTATTTAACATTTATTTTGAAAATTTAAACAACATTATAAATAAAAAATGTGCATTTAAGATGGATTAACTAAATGAAATATATTCATTTTCAATATGAAAAACTACTTTATAATTGTGAGGTAAATTTACTACTACGCATATATGATTTTACATTGAGCTTTGTTACATTTAAAGTAGGTTAATGAAGACTACGCGTAAAACACCAGTCACATATCACAGAACATGGCATACAAGACATAAAACATGGCCGACTACCCTAGTAGTAACACATAACAACTGCCTCTCGGGTTATCTCCAACAGGCCTATGTAATTTATGGGAATATCATGACCAACATGGTTTGTAAACAACTTTAGTTATATTAATTAATAACATAATAAGTTTTTACAGTAAACTTACAATTTATTTGTATATTCACTATATTTATTTAAAAAAAAAAAAAAAAACTAAATAGATAAACAACGAATTTTATTTGTATATACTCTTTATCATAATAATAATCTTTATATTTACTCTATTTCATACATTTTGGGAATTGTATTTATTGTTGCATTTAGTTTACATATCTAATTATGTTATAATTCAACATTACCTAACTACTCAATTAATTTTTTAATAATGTTCATATAATTAAAGTGGTAAATTTAGCACCAAAGACATGCCTTTACCAGTAGAACAGCAAACATTGAAATCCCCAATACAATATATCACTGAGACTGTAATAAAAGGAAACAAACCGGAAAGGGCCAGACCTGGTTCCGGTTGTTATCTTTTGGACGTACGACAAAAACAATTTTATAAGAATGGATTTTCTGTCCGAGTAGTTTTTACCTCCCACTCTTCCTTTTTTCTAAAGTAAGTCAAAATGTAATTTCTCCAGTAAATAATTATAATGAAATATAATATTAATATAAATTGCACACCTGTAAACATATTTACATTATCGTAATCTGGGTTACCCCAGTCAACTAACAAATAGTTAACATAGCTATGCACGACCCAATCCCGATTAAGATACTGAAATACTTTGGATACTTATCGTTGAAGTACTCCATTAAAAGATCCATACACTAGAGTTTCTTTATCAAAGCTAAAAAACACTAAAGTACTAACTTTGATGTTAAATAATATACCATCAGCGTTACGTTTAAATATCTATTATACTTTTCTAAAATATAATAACTTTAGTAGCATAGTTGGTTAAATACAGAATGGTTCAAGTTCCTAAGTTCGCTTGATGCAAGAGAAAAATATACTTAAAAATTGGTTAGCTGATAAACTTTAGGTGCGCATTTTTCATGGTAATATCATTAATTTACGACGCATTAGTCAATAGTTAAATAGTGTTGGTTTTGAAATTTAACTGAAGTTATTGTTTAAACTGCAATCTTCAACAAAAATATTTACATAAAAATATTCCTCAAACTCGTGATAAAAATTCACCCGTAAATTAAAGCGTTTTCTGCAAAATTTCGTGATTGGTGACTTCATAGTAAAACGTGTATTAAAATTGTAATCAGTTTCTAAGCCTTATTATATTGACTTTTCAAAATATAAGTACATAAAACGATAAAGTAACCAGCACCGTTGTGTAATAAACTGGTCCGTATTACACAAAGGGTGGAAGAAGGAAATATGAAAACGCTTTCACAACAACGTAATTTTTTCCATATATAATATGATCATTTAATTTTTTTTTTAAATAATTGTGTTTCATTAAGTGTGAGTTTTATTTAGAAAAAAATTACTCTAAACCGTAAAATAGTGAATAAAAATATGTTTAAAATTAGCAACTTTATAATTAAAATTACTACTACTGTGGAAAGGATAAATCTTTCAAAGTCCGGTTTGCGGCAATTAATTTATCTTGAATTCCTTCGATACTAAACTCAGCCGAGGCTTACATTGAACATTTTCGTTCAACCCTTCCTTAACTGCTCCCCTGAAAAGATAAAATGCTGCTAATGGCGTCAAAAATTATGTTCTTAGTAGCTACGATTATGTACAAGATTTACCTTTTACATGTCAAGTAATTTAAAAGTTCCGAAAACGTTTCCATATTTTTTCCACCCTCTATATAAGCATTATATTAAATAAAAATAATTTGCCTAGTGATAACAAGTTATTATCAGTGAACATTTAAACTGATTGTATCACTAACCAGTATTACCACTCTAACAACTATGGTGAGTTAAAACAAAAACTGGTTTTCATAAATCAATTGTCTTGACGATCTATTTCAGTATCACATAAGCTTGTTGTGACGTGTTACTTCATATTTATGGTACTATTGTAACCCTGGTCAAATTGTCCTTGGCTCATTAGGTTTATATTAATTAGTTTTTCTGCGAGTGCCCGTTTACAAGTGATAAAAGGAACGTCAAGTAATAATATGAGCCAAATATTATTTATTTACTGAATAAATATAATCATCAACATGTTTCATAATAAATCTATATGATAGGGGTTTACTTATATCTTGTAGTTCCAGGGCTTGTAAAATATAAATATTGTCAACTTATATTTAAGAAGCAAATTGTGTTACTTCAGACATTCGATATTTAACTATTGTTTAATAATAGTAAAATAGGTAGATAATCTTTTCTACTTATTATTTTAATTATTCCTAACAGTTTTATTACGAAATAAATGATTTAAGTATTTTGATATTGGCTCAATATTGTTACAAAATAACTCTTATATTGTTTAATTTTTAAATCTAAAGACAGATCATTAACTAAAAGGTTAAAAAATATAATTCGTGATTGAGTAAATTCCCTTAACAAAACCTTTGTGAATAGGAATATGAACTGAGTATTTAATTGAAACGAGAGCTTCCATTGTTTTGTTTAACTCTTCTGTTTGTTTAATAAGAGATGTTCCCATTCTATTCTTGTTTTGTGACACAATTTCGGATTTGATATTATTTACTTAGTGCTGGGAGCTTAGATAGATTGTTGGTACAACAAATATTACTTTACAGCGAAATACATTCAATTTAGTTAGATACATTCATACTAATTATATACGGAATATACATTTTAACAGTTCATTTTCATAAATTTATTGTTGTTGCAAAAATATTAAAAACTATACTAACATTATGAATAAACACGGTTAGACCTATTTTAGATAATTCAGCAACTACTTAACGAGTGATTGAAATGTCATATTTACAATTCCAAATCACTAAACCACATAGGAAATCAAAATAGTACCATGTAAATAATCCGAAAAATATAATTATTAATGAAAATATAAATAATAACTCAGCTATATTTCTTTTAGAATGAAATACATAAATGTGTTATCATGTTGAATAGTCGATAAATAATTTACAATGATATTTCAGAAATAGGATTATTGGTATTGATGTTTGCATAGTTGATAGGATTTATTTTGTATCAATGTGCATTAATTGGAGGAGTGCTATATGGAAAATATTCATGGCATTTTATTTTGATTATTTAGACTATATTTTGTTCAGTACACGAGTATTTTAATAGTTATAAGTTTTTTTATGAATTACCTGACAATAAACATTACATTTATTTAAGGTAACAAAACATTTATAATATGTTTAAAAATCTTTTTTGATTTTATATGAAAATGTATTAGGGTTTATACCATGGAAGTAGAATATTTATTTGCAGCTTGACAATTAACCGAATAAGCCTTCAGCATGACCAGTCTAATGTTTCAGGCCTCATTAAAGCTGATGGCTATAATTCATTCACCGAATAATTTACGAGGATAAAATCTATTTTTATCAAGGTGCTTTGTTAAAAAAAAGGTTTTACTAATTACAAACAAATTCAGTATATCATTATCAGAAAAAAAATAATACAAGAAGAATTTAATACATCAATAAACGTTTATAGATTACTTAAGTATCTTATTAAGTATGTTGTTTTGTGCTCAACGGTATATAATGTGAACGTTAATATAAATTAAATGTGAAAGAATGTATATAGTCAAATATATAGTCAAAACGTATGTTTCACCAAGTTTTATTTGTGGCTTTTGTAAAACCTGTTTTTTTTCAGTAAACGAGTTTTTTAAGTTCGTTAAAATTAAACTTAAATCTCATTCAATTTGAATTATGTTATGTGGCATTTATGTAGTTATTATTACTATTGTATACATTATTTTCATCTCAAAATTTAAATTAATGTCGAGGTTAAGCTCAGCTATAGTTTAAAAACTTTGACTTCATGTTTAAACATTTTGATACAGTAAAAAATGTTAAACAATCATACTATAATTATATTATTTATTTCTATTATGTATTCATTGTTATACAATCTAGTTGTATGTTGTAAATAATTAGTCATATTATCGAATATCTTTAGCAGATATTAACTTACTTAATCCAAATTCACCCCTTTACATAAGACCTAAGGTTAAGTGTTAGAGAGGGCTTCCTAGCCCTAACTTCGCCTGGTACAATGAGACATCCTTTTACTTTTTTTTAATCCAAAGTTTCTTTTACATAATCAAAACCCAATAGTAGGAAATATTATGTAAACTAACATTCGAAACTTTCGGCAAAGTAAGGTCCAACATTTTAAAATTTAAAAGGGCTTTGAGATTTTAATCAGATATATTATTCGTTTTAAATGAAGTCTATATATAAAAAATTATATGATGCAACTGGGCTTAATGACTGGAATTTTGTGATGTTATGTTTGAAACAATAATTCTCACTGTCTCTCATGACGACAATTAAAATTGATATTGTTGCAACTGCCTACCACCTTATCATACTTTAAATTAACTAAAACTAAAGAATTATGCATATATTTATAACTTTAAATTATTTCTTTATTTAAGTCCTAACAATTTGTATTACGCAGGTTAAATAGTTGGTGTAAGAAACATATCTAGACTGTAACACTGCTTAGTAAAAATTGTAGTTAAGTGTTGGACTTAACGAGGCCACAAAGAATTTAAAATTATTTCAATAAATATTTTACTCTATTCTATTCTACATCAAGTCTATTAGCTTATAAGTGTGTAGGTTAGTATTGAAGACACCTAGTTTTAGAAAATAAAGAAATCATCAACGGCAAAAAGATATAAATTTTGTTAAGAAAAATGTATTTATTTATTTATAAATTCACTCTTATAAATAACATTATGAAAGCATGTAAGTAAGCAACGTAAGTAAACAGAAGATTATGTCAAGAAGACATTTCTTATACAATTGTTTTCGTCATTTACGTAAAGAACAGGAACCGGAAACAAGTCTGAACCTTTACGGTTTGTTTACTTGTACAGCTGGGGCTGTGATTTACTGATCTGGGGAGTTCTAGTTTGAATTTCTATTTGAAGAGAATACGACTGGGAAAATGTACACCATCCAGATTACAATTAGGTATGTTCGAACTTAAATTTTAGATTATTTTATATTCCTAGCACTATAATGAAAAAAAAAAAAAAACTATTATCATTTAACAGCCTGGAACTTTATTTTTCGTCATGCATTAAACACGATAATTTGATTGATTCATTATGTTTAGTAGGTCTAATAATGCCCACTTTAAATGGAAATACTGTCCTGTTATATACCAATGTGAAAAGTAGACTATTTCCTCATAAACACCCTGTACATTGACAATAAATTTAGCAGAGTGTACTTCCGATGGATGATATGTTTATAATTTGAAAATGTAATTTATACATGCTTTGTTAAATTTAAATTTATGTTTCTTGTTATTTGTTGTTTGGTTTTAAAATGTTAATACATTTGTATATATTATGTTTATAATCTGTTGACGATTGCATGATATGTATAAAAATATATAAATGTGTATATACTTGTCTTTCTTTCATGTCTTATTTTAATAATCATTTCAATTTAGAAAACGATAATTCAACAATTATTATATGTTTTTAGACCACTATTGATATATTTCAAGGTTTATCGTTTATTGCCATAATAAAATACTTATTTCAATTTCCCGGATTTAAAAGGATTAAAAATATTAAAGTTTCCTTGATTAATAATAAGTAATAATAAATTGTCATTAATCTCTACCGATTGATCAGTTAGTATTAACATCCTCTGCGCTAGTGATCGGTTTTGAATCACATCACGTTAACAATATCAAAGCAGTTTGGCTAGATTACAGTGATAACAGAACCGATTGCATGAATACTGGATAGATATCCTGTGGTAAATGGAATATCGGTGCATTGATTGATGTTTCTCCAATTAATGCACAGGAGTATTTCCATTGTGAACTTAGTCTATGAGCTCTAGGCTGTTAATAAAATCAGGTACAAGGTTAGCCTTTTACAATTTTAGTTTTGAAAACATATTTAAAAATAATACTTCTATGGAGAAAGATGGGAATATGTTAGTTGGTTTTATAAATCGAGATTACAAGATTCACAAACAAATAAAACAAAATGTAATAAACGTTTACTATGCATATAACTATTTACTATGCCAATGTTTTAATAACAAAGTTAATGTTAGAAAAACCATATTAGCTATTCAAGGTTGAGTGGAAGATATGAATTCATATTCATAAATACGCCTATAAATAAAGAAATTTATTCATTCATTCAATAGCTAGCTGCTTCACAGCTTCGTTAAACAAAGAAACAAGAGAATAATTTTGTGAATTCATCTGGTCTGAGGAAGGTTAGCGTCTTTCATAGAAATTGATCACCATCATAAATAACTAGCCTGTAAAACCCCTTTTTATAAATAATATTATAATATTCAGTACACATGTGTGTTTCAAGAACACATAACTATTATAAAAATAACTAAATTTCAATTTTGGATATACATGGCA
>JAQJVL010010464.1:0-12248 GCA_035578905.1 Stictocephala bisonia
TTGTTTTGATTTATTTAATTCACATGTTACAGCTGATCGAATAATGTAAATAAAAATTTCAAGTTTAAATTACTTGCAGAATGATATAATAGATCGTTTTTCCAAACAACTATTGGAAAATGAGAGATTTGTATATTTTCATCAAGTAGTGGGTAAAAAAGGCTTTAAAATGACACCTCATTTATGAAAATTGGTGAAGAATTAAGGAAGTTATGGCGTACCGACAAAAAAAAGTACTTTAGAAATTATAAAATATATAGATCATCTATCAGCTGTTATTTGTTACCAATCAAATTGACCCAGCTGTACTGTTCATGTTTATAGCAATGCTTTGATATAACCCCGCGCACCTCATCTCACCATAACCAAACACGACAAGGTCATGGGAACAGTTATCCGAGTACGCCTCCATCAGTATATTTATTTCTCTTTGTTGGTTAAAGAATAGCTATTTATTATTTTAAAGCAATGTTTAGGTTGTATTCTATCCAACTATCACCATCGATATTTTTCGTATTTTGTAGTGAAATATTTTTGTTTAGTATTTGGTCTTGGTAGATTTATTCGGAAAACTGACGTGTATACTAAATGTTATATTTTCCAGCATATAATGTCACATTGAAATACAATAATAACCTTAATTAAATAAATACAAGTTTAATTAGTTATTACCTTAATTAAAACAAAGTAATATATCTTTTTATTACTTCATGTAATATTACAATGAAGTAAGGTGTACAAATACATTTTAAAGTCCCATTCTTAACTAGGCAGCGTCTAAGAAAATTTTGACAAAAATCATAGGTTTCAATAGAAGTTTTAAAAGTGCACATTTAATAATTAACTTCAAAACTTACAAAAATTGTTTGTAAGCTTACTCACATGGACTTCAACTTAACACATGGTTATTAAGGAGTCATTCTTCCTCCATACACGTGCAGTGGTATTGGCCCACTCGCCCACCCATACACGTACAGTGGTAGTGACCCACCTGTCCACCCATGCACGTACAGTGGTATCGACCCACCCGCAAACCATACACGTACAGTGGTATTTAGGTTATTAAGAGGCCACTCTTCCTCCTTATACGTACAGTCATGTTGACCCACCCATACACGTACAGTAGTATTGACCCACCCATTCACCCATACATGTATGTACAGTGGTAGTAACCCACCCACTCGCCGATATATGTACAGTGGTAGTAACCCACCCATTCATCCATACATGTACAGTGGTATTTACCCACCCATTCGCCCATATATGTACAGTGGTATTAACCCACCCACTCACCCATACATATACAGTGTTATTGACCCACCCATTCACCGATACAGGTATGTACAGTGGTAGTAACCCACCTATTCATCCATACATGTACAGTGGTATTGACCCACCCATTCACCCATACAGGTATGCACAGTGGTAGTATCCCACCCACTCGCCCATATATGTACAGTGGTAGTAAACCACCCATTCGCCCATACATGTACAGTGGTAGTAACCCACCCACTCGCCCATACATGTACAGTGGTATTGACACACCCATTCGCTTATAAATGTATGTACAGTGGTAGTAACCTATCCACTCACCCATACATATACAGTGGTATTGACCCACCCACCCACCATACACATACAGTGGTATTGACCCACCCATTTACCCATACATGTATGTACAGTAGTAGTGACCCACTTGGCCGCCCATACACGTACGGTGGTATTTATCCACCTGCCCACCCATACACGTACAGTGGTATCGACCCACCCGCAAACCATTCACGTACAGTGGTATTTAGCTTATTAAGAGGCCACCCTTCCTCCTTATACGTACAGTCATGTTGACCCACCCATACACGTACAGTAGTATTGACCCACCCATACATGTATGTACAGTGGTAGTAACCAACCCACCCGCCCATACATGTACAGTGGTATTGACCCACCCATTCGCTCATACAGGTATGTACAGTGGTAGTAACCCACCCACTCGCCGATATATGTACAGTGGTAGTAACCCACCCATTCATCCATACATGTACAGTGGTATTTACCCACCCATTCGCCCATATATGTACAGTGGTATTAACCCACCCACTCACCCATACATATACAGTGTTATTGACCCACCCATTCACCCATACAGGTATGTACAGTGGTAGTATCCCACCCACTCGCCCATATATGTACAGTGGTAGTAAACCACCCATTCGCCCATACATGTACAGTGGTAGTAACCCACCCACTCGCCCATACATGTACAGTGGTATTGACCCACCCATTCGCTCATAAATGTATGTACAGTGGTAGTAACCTATCCACTCACCCATACATGTACAGTGGTATTGACCCACCCACCCACCATACACATACAGTGGTATTGACCCACCCATTTGCCAATACATGTATGTACAGTAGTAGTGACCCACTTGCCCGCCCATACACGTACGGTGGTATTTACCCACCTGCCCACCCATACACGTACAGTGATATCGACCCACCCGCAAACCATTCACGTACAGTGGTATTTAGGTTATTAAGAGGCCACCCTTCCTCCTTATACGTACAGTCATGTTGACCCACCCATACACGTACAGTAGTATTGACCCACCCATTCGCTCATACAGGTATGTACAGTGGTAGTAACCCACCCACTCGCCGATATATGTACAGTGGTAGTAACCCACCCATTCATCCATACATATACAGTGGTATTTACCCACCCATTCGCCCATATATGTACAGTGGTATTAACCCACCCGCTCACCCATACATATACAGTGTTATTGACCCACCCATTCACCCATACAGGTATGTACAGTGGTAGTAACCCACCTATTCATCCATACATGTACAGTGGTATTGACCCACCCATTCGCCCATACAGGTATGTACAGTGGTAGTAACCCACCCACTCGCCCATATATGTACAGTGGTAGTAACCCACCCATTCACCCATACATGTACACTGGTAGTAACCCACCCACTCGCCCATACATGTACAGTGGTATTGACCCACCCATTCGCTCATAAATGTATGTACAGTGGTAGTAACCCATCCACTCACCCATACATGTACAGTGGTATTGACCCACCCACTCACCCATACACTCACAACGGTTATTATATAAGATACTAAAACTCGTGTGTGTGACGGCTCGGGCAGTTACGTTTGATATCGAATCATTAACATTGTTCGTATACTCTTATATGTTGAACATACCCACTTTAGGTATTTTTATGGTTATCATACTTTTATTTTCATTTACAAGTTAAGTTTCATTACTTTTCAATGTTTGCATTTTATGAATACATTTAATGTCAATAATGTACGTTTAACACTTACAGTTGAATCAGTATTTAAAATTATTATACATGAAAACAATATATATAAAAGATACATCCAAAGTAATCAATATAATGCGTTAGTATTATAACACTGTAATATTTGTACATACTGTATGTTATCAATACTTAATGCTATAAATCAAATATTATTATTGATACATGTTTATAATTCTATTTTACATAAAAATTTTACTTTAAACCAATGTTATTTTAAAGTTATAAATATTCTTTAAGATATTATTTTAAAGTTTGGTATCTTTCTAAATATTTTGAAAATTATCGGCTAGTATTAATAATTCTCACAAATATATTATTTAATTCTTCATAAACAATAAATATAACTTGTGACCTCTGAAGTACAAAATGAACGTTTTTAACGTATAATAATTAACGTGTATTCATAAGTAAATTTAAACTTAACAACATTCTAGTTCTTATTCTCACACTACAAAAATAAGATATGTTTTGATTTCTAAATTGAAACGAATTTAATTTATAATCTTTTAAGATGTCCCTACCAAACAAGATGAGACCGCCAACTATATATGCTATAAGTTTCCAAACAATTTACTATAGTTTGTTACTGAACATTTAATTTAATGGCATTTATGGTATCTGGATCAACAACAAAATGTCTTTATACTCTGATATTATTAAAGTTCTAAATTAATTATATCTAAGAGGTATTATATTTGTTTATAATTCATTGCGCTAGGGAGTTAATAGGATTATATCATCATTAGTTACAAAATAAACTAGGGTTTTAAACCAAAGGCTTTGATTTCGAAAGGGGAAATGTATGTTTTCAGGATAGATGCTTGTTATTCAATTACATAGGGACATCAACTACTATTCAAAGAACTGAGGCCTGTAACGGGACAGTCATCCTCAGTTCCTTCTCGTTGTCATAATCCACTAGCCTCCATGGCATTAGCCCTGGTTACAGACGACGAACTGGCTTCTTTGATCCGTCACCTCCATTCTAAAAAGTGTAATGATATAAATTATCTTTCGATGTGGCTGATTAAGAAATGTTATCAGCATATTTTAAGCCCATTAACAATGTTAGTCAACCTTTATTTTTTGAATGGAACTTCTCCCAATTCTCTTAAGGCAGCAAAAGTAACACCATTATTTAAAAAAGGAAATCTCCATTCAATAGACACTTTCAGGCCTATTTCTATTTTACCCGTGTTCAGTAAAATGTTCGAGAAACTTTTTCTGTACGGATGATGAGCTGTTTTGAAAAACACAATGTGCTTTCACAAAATTAGTTTCGTTTTAGGAAAGGTAAATTGACTACAGAAGCAGTTGTGAGTCTTGTCGATAAAATTGTCAGGGGCCTTGAAGGTCGCAAGTACACCCTAGGTGTATTCTTAGATCTTTCCAAAGATTTCGACTGCGTTGACCACAGTATACTACTACAAAAACTTGGGACGTATTGTATGTTTCACATCATTGGTTAAAATCATTCTTGAACCATCGATCCCAGCAAGTCCAATTTAAAATAAACTTTCAAAATCCAAACAGCTGAGTAATGTCGTCCCCCAGGGATCAATACTCAGCCCACTTTTGTTCTTGATTTATGTCAATGATATTGGTTCATCGCTGCAGCATGGTCAACTCGTCCAATATGCCGATGACACGACTCTTTGCTTTATTGAAAAGAAGAAAATGTAAAGAAAATCTAGAATTAAACGATTACCTTGAGTTTAACAGTTATGCTCAGCAATGTAATATGCTGAACCTTAAAGCAAATTCAACAAAATCACATGTCATCAACTTTTGTTTGAGGCCCATTGATTTCGGAAGTAGCCCCTCAGTGTTACTGGCGGACTCTATGCTAGAATAAGTGGAGTCCACTAAATTCCTTGGAATACACCTCGACAGAGGTTTGACATGGAATGACTATATTAATAGTGTATGCTCTAAGTTATCCTCAGACATTTATGTACTGAGGGCTCTCTCTATAGTTCGAATAAAATAACTTTGGTACTGGCGGAACGCCCTCGCTCCACTGGTCTGAAATGACAAAACTCTGAGCTTTAATTTGTTGTCAAACGTAAAATAAGTAAGCAATAATTTTCAAACTAATTGTATAGTGTACACCATTTTATATTCTTTAGGGAAAAATTATGCTGGAGATTTTTCTAGAGCTAATTTGCTTTTTATAGGGATATTTGTATTTAAATACACGTTTTTATGAGTGAAATTGCGCGTGAGTCGTTTTTAACCTGTCACTGTTGCGAGAATAATAATAATAAAATAATTTCTTGTGGATGGATGACAGTTTGATTCATTGTGATTAGTTTGGTATAAGTCTCATTTAATAATTTTAACAGGTTAATGAGGATTAATTTTTTTGTAAACCCTTGCAAACTCGGAAACGAAAAACGCTAGACAAAATTTCTTTGAGCAAACATTAACTGTGTTATTTATGTACTACTAAAATAATACTGTGGTACTAATAAAAGATGCGGGAAAATAATGAAGAGTTGATGAAGTAAACTCGTAGTTCGTTTACATGGAGGCTGTGTCGGACGCGTAAGGTATACTCTGCTCAAGGGAAAGTGTAGACTGAATATTCAGCCCAAGCGTAAAACGAATTCCGATCGACGATATTTCCAGATAAGAAATGTTTCTCCAGTAATAAATAAGGTAAGTTAGTTGACTTAGAGGTGTGTTCGTGTTCAGTTCTTTATCGATTTAACAATGCTTAGTATAGTATAACCACTAGTTTATTTTGATTACAATTATTTAGTTTTAGTGATATTACAATTTTTTTTTAATTTAGATGTTACAATAATGCTTTAGAATTCAATGTATATATAAATATCAGTGTTTATTGCAATTCTAATATTTAGGCTCTTTGAAATTTTAGGTAATGTTCTATTGGTAATTGACAAGATATGTTTGCAATGGAAGAGGCCAGAGCTGAGCCAGTGACTGTACATTGTGCGTGTGGTATCACCGCCGCCTTGTTGACAATCTAGTTTTGAAAACTCCTGAATCTTTCTTCCTAGTTCAAGAAAATTCTATTTAATACGACAGTACGATTTTAGTGTCACTTAAATAACACAATTAATTTAGGTATAAAGACAGTTTGTCTAGCGTTTGTCATTATCGAGTTTGCAAAGGTTTACAAAAAAATTAATTTCTCATTACTTTGTTTGAATTATTACATGATACTTATACCAAACTAATCACAATAAATCGAACTGTCATCCAACCACAAGACATTATTTTATTATTATTATTCTTGCAACAGTGACAGGTTAAAGACGAATCACACGCAATTTCACTCATAAAAACGTGTTCTTAAAAACAAATATCACAATAAAAAGCAAATTAGTTTAAGCAAAATCTCCAGCATAATTTTTTCTTAAAGAATATAATATGGTTGACACTATACAATTAGTTTGAAAATTATTGCTTACTTATTTTAAGTCTGACAGCAAATTAAAGCTCAGAGTTTTGTCATTTCAGACCAGTGGCGTGAGGCCGTTCCGCCAGTACCAAAGTTATTTTATTCGGACTATAAATACTGCCCTATTCAGGTACTGATGACGGCATATTATGGTCTCATTTACCCTCACCTTTCTATGGACTGGTAATTTGGGGAAGTATATAGTGTATACAGTGAATTCTTGAGTGTTTAGACTCCAAAAGAAGGCAGTCCGAATTATTGCAAATTTAATGAGCAGAGAGTCATGCAAACTAATGTTCAAACAACTCAAGCTGTTGACTCTGTCTTGCTTGTATATTCTAGAAACAATGTTATATTGTATGTTTAAATGCAACCTGATAAGGGGCAGTAACTTAGATAATTATAATACTAGAGGCAGAGATGACTACCGTACTGGGCAACACAGAACGGTAGTCTATCAACACCTTCCTTTGAAGGTGGGTGTCAAACTAATTAACAGCATGCCTAAGGAAATGAAAATTGCTCCAGATTAAAAAATATTTAAAACCCGCTTGAGAGACATACTATTACCCCAGGCTTTTTACAGCGTCGAAGAGTTCCTAGCACACGACTGGGAGACCAACTTAATTAGTTAGACACATCCCGTTGACTGTTGTGGGAATTTTAAACACTATAGGGAATTTTAAACACTATAGGGAATTTTAAACACTATTTGTGTGAATGCTCTCCTTGTATGTATGTTTGTTTGTATTTATTGTTATGAATGATTGGTTAAATTAGGGCCTTAGTTTAATTAATTTTAATACTGGCGTTTGCGATACAATGTTTTTAATATTGTTTTTGCAATAAAGGATTTTTTATTATTATTATTACTGTCTGGGTCATCCGGTGTTGGTAACAGAAGTGACACCTTGGTGGTGACCGGACTGTAATCTAAATATTCATCAACACTAGTTTCAGAAGTTATACTGTTCTTAGATAACCTTTGTATGTACTGTTTTTTTTTTTTTTTTTAAGTTTTACAATTGTATTGCTTCATTTCCTTTTTATCTTAGTTTGTATAATTTTTTCAAAGTATTTTAAAGTGAAACACTAATTACAGTATACATGATATATGTGTAGTTATTTACGCTGCAATTCTTATTAGTTTTCATGCCATCAAAAGAATCGAGAAACGTATAATAAATTATCAAATCAGTGTTATCGTTTAGTATTTTTTAAATTATTAAATAATGCTTTCCTCTAATTAAACAGCTAACAGTCAATTAAATTAACTAAATACTTTCTGATGTTTTACAGAGTTTTACCAGTAAGAAACGTGTTTTACAGAGTGTTACTGGTAGAAAACGTGTTTTACAGAGTTTTACTAGTAGAAAACGTGTTTTACAGAGTTTTACTAGTAGAAAACGTGTTTTACACAGTTTTACTGGTAGAAAACGTGTTTTACAGAAATTTACTAGTAGGAAACGTTTTTTTACAGAGTTTTACTAGTAGAAAACGTGTTTTACAGATTTTTACTGGTAGAAAACGTGTTTACACAGTTTTACTAGTACTGTAGGAAACCTGTTTTACAGAGTTTTACTAGTACGAAACGTGTTTTACAGAGTTTTACTAGTAGAAAACGTATTTTACAGAGTTTTACTAGTACGAAACGTGTTTTACAGAGTTTTACTAGTATGAAACGTGTTTTACAGAGTTTTACTAGTATGAAACGTGTTTTACAGAGTTTTACTATTAGAAAACGTGTTATACAGAGTTTTACTAGTATGAAACGTGTTTTACAGAGTTTTACTAGTATGAAACGTGTTTTACAGAGTTTTACTATTAGAAAACGTGTTATACAGAGTTTTACTAGTACGAAACGTGTTTTACAGAGTTTTACTAGTATGAAACGTGTTTTACAGAGTTTTACTATTAGAAAACGTATTTTACAGAGTTTTACTAGTACGAAACGTGTTTTACAGAGTTTTACTAGTATGAAACGTGTTTTACAGAGTTTTACTATTAGAAAACGTATTTTACAGAGTTTTACTAGTACGAAACGTGTTTTACAGAGTTTTACTAGTATGAAACGTGTTTTACAGAGTTTTACTAGTATGAAACGTGTTTTACAGAGTTTTACTAGTAGAAAACGTATTTTACACAGTTTTACTAGTAGAAAACGTGTTATACAGAGTTTTACTAGTAGAAAACGTATTTTACAAAGTTTTAGTAGTGAAAACCTAAAATACGAGTTGAATTAAAAAAAAAAAAAATAGAGTACTACTTCACTTGTTAGTGTTAAATGACAAAGTTAGGGCTAAGGAGCCCTCTGTTACACATGGTGACTAACGGCCTGAGGGTGACTTTCGAACCACCACCAGTGGCCAGGCAGGCGAGCTGCGTGCAAGGACGGGGTCCCTCAGACGGTCGCCCATCCAAGGAACAGCCACGCTCGATGTTCCTTGACGTCGTTATCTTACGATAGTGTCGGAAATTTCCAGTCAAGGCCACTGGTAAGTGTGGAGTAGTTAGTGAACACTAGACCACTGTAAATGAACTATAAGGGCGATGATAATATCACCCGATGACATGATAGTAGAGACAAGAAAGACAAGAAAACCATGTTATCTTCGCCTAATTAAAGCAGTGTTTAACATTTAAAATTATGACTTATCAAAGAGCTAATAATTTGTAATGTGTTTTTTTGGAGATTTTTTTAAAAATTGGCTTTCAGTTTCTTGATGTTCTGTTTAGATTCAAAGCAAATATGTGAGAAAGAATACAGAAAATAGTCACATTAAACAATCGTAAATCTAACTGTTACGGATTTAATTACAAATATATCATTAAGTGAATTTCAGCTCTGACATTTTAGTCCATGCAATTGAAAATTTACATTTTTATAACATTGTTCTTAGTATATTCTATACATAATAGACTAATATTCATGCATAAATCACTTAAGGCTGCTCTATAAATATTATTTGTTGGAATTAAACCTAGTAGGAAATCACTGCTATGAGATTTAAATGTATAGAATATTTTTCAAAATTAAACATATAAATGACTTTGAGTTAAGTTTATATCTCTAGGTTAGGCAGTACTACGTTCAGCTACTGCTGCACAGGTGGATAGGAATGAAAATACTTATACATCAATACGTGGAAACGGTTTTTGTCAAAATAGCTTCTCCCCTATTTCTTGAATAATTTAAACGATTGAGGTGCCAAAACATTTTTCTCTGTTCGTAGTTGTGCATTAAGGTCTTAATTCTTCAATATATTCACCCTAAATGGTACGGGACACTCTCAAAGTTCGTTTTTCGACCATAACTATAAATTGTAGAGAGATTTAACAGTTAATTGAAAAGTAACAGCTGTTCAGAAGTAAACGAAAATTCCCAAAAAGTGTTACAATCTGTTTGAATGTAAACAATGGTGTTTGTAATATCCTTGATTATATACACCTCATGTATAAAATCAATGGTAATATTGAGTACGTTAAATCTTTCAGAATGTTAAACCAGGGAAAGTTTAAAGCATGGGTTTTTTCGTTTTCGATTTTAGGGCTCCGCTCTACTGGACTTATTTATACAGTAGTGGAATTCTACTGTAGTTATTTTATTTCTTTAATTAATGTTCATCTGTTAGAAAAATAAATGAAAAAAACACGTTTGAATTAGGATAAGTAATATAATTGGGTGTTTGTACTGATAAATAGGTAGCAACGCAAGTGACGTGAGTGAGATACTGTAAATAAAGTCAATATTGCGATTTTTGTTAAACAGTCAATCTACTATTATTTACAGTCAAACATTACAATTAAACGTCACACAACACAAATTTATTACAATATAAGCACAAAATGCACAAATATACTACAATACAAGCACAAAATGCACAAATATTATGGTGATCGATTTCGGTGAACCACGCTCACCTTCCTCAGACCAGAGGGATTCACAAAAGAATGGAAAACTGTGTTCAACAACTCAATTTATAGGCCTATGATCACGTGACCTCATTGGCTGGAATCGTCAAAATGGCGGCTGCTGCGATATTATTGGTTAATTCCTATTTTCTGTCACTTCCCTTCTTTTATTCGCTGAAAATATATTATTAAAAACTATTTCGGAATCAAAATTAACCTGTTCATTCATTAATTTATCACGATCCTTACATTTTTCTTTAAAAATAAATAACTCTTCCCAAGCATTCATGTTACGACCCTTCTTACAAAATTTTAGAATATCTACATTTTCATCTATTTTATTCAAACTGTGGGTACAATTCAGAAGGTGTTTAGCTACATTAGATCTTTCAGGTTTATTATTTTTAAAAGCAGAGACATGGTTTTTATATCTTTTGCTAAAATTTACAGTCTGACCTATGTAAAACATATTACAATCATTAAAGTTAATCCTATATATTCCTGAATTATTAAATTTATCTTCACTTTCAATATTCGGGTGTAAAATGTTGGACATAGTATTACAAGTCTTAAAAGCTACTGATAAATTGAATTTCTTAAATCTATTACCAACTCTTTGTGTAAACGGCCCATTGTAATGGATGGATACATACTTCTTTTGTTCTTTATCGGATTTTTCTTTTTTAAGTGTTGTTCGTCTATCGTCTCGAATTTTGTTTTCTATTTTCTTTTTTATTCTACTTCCAATTTCATCAATCATTGATGCTTTGTATCCATTTGAAATAGCTATTGATTTTATTAAATTTATTTCCTGTTTTCTATCTGCAACACTTAATGGTATTGAATACGCCCTATATAACATACTTCTGAAGCTAGCTGTTTTGTGAGACGGGGATGGACAGAACTGTTATTTATGGTACAATTGGTTTGAGTAGGTTTCCTGAAAATTCTATATGAAAGTTTGTTATGATCACGAGTTATTTTTAGATCCAAAAAGTTAATTTCATTCATAGATTCAAATTCACTGGTAAAACTAAGCTTCTGGTGGTGACAATTAAGTATATTTAACATATTATCTAAGTAATTACATGATTTCTCGTTAAACAAAACCAGAATATCATCGATATAACGGGTGTAAAATATGATATCATGTTCCTTTTTTAATTTATCTAAAATGGAGTCTTCATGATACTGTAAATAAACTTCTGATAAAATGGCTGATAGTGGACTACCCATAGCTAAACCATCGTTTCGTAAGTAAAATTTGTTATTGAAACGGAAGTAATTTTGTTTCAAGATAGTTTTGAGCAACTTTACAATTTGATTTACATACATTTTTTCATATTGTTGTTCTACAAGTTTTTCCTTAACTAAGTTTATCACTTCATCAACTGGAATATTAGTGTATAAATTACATATGTCAAATGAGGCTAACCTAGTCTTATTACACAATTTTACATGACTAACCTTATCAACAAAATCAATACTGTTCTTAACGGTATATTTATTTTCAAGGTTCAAAGCAGAAGTCAAAATATTGGACAATATCTTTGATACGTTG
>JAQJVL010010465.1:0-12247 GCA_035578905.1 Stictocephala bisonia
TTTTTTTCGGTAAAAAACGAGTTTTCCAGGGATGAAATCAAACTCCTCAAAAGATATAAACTTATATTTCACCACTTTTTCAACATGAAATCGTATTTTCAGAGGTGGCAAGAAAGTGTATAATCACTGTGAAGACATTACGAACACTGAGGGAGAAGTTAAAGTAAATATAAAATAAAATGTAGTTTCATTAAACTTAAGATTTATTAAAACTTTGCGGATTAGTATACTTTAGGGAGATGAATAAGAATATACAGTATAATCGACTTTAAAATTGAATTCATTAACATTTTTTATTTCTTTAATTTGATAAAAGGTAGATGATAAATACAAATTTATGACAAATTAATGATCGGTTGGTAATTCTAATGAGACGTTTTGTGACTTTGGTTATTGTTTAAACTAAAACTTACTAAACATACTAAAGTACAAAATACCATGTTAATGTTACGTTACACTAAAACTACATAGAGGAGTAGTATAAATGTTCTGACAAATGAATGTGGCTATCTTTATAAGTCCCATACACGTACGGTGGTACTAACCCACCCGCCCACCCATACACGTACGGTGGTAAATGTTAAGTTATCTGATTGACAACTTTTGGCTATCAACCTTGGTGTAATCCTGCCTTAATAACATTCAAATGTTATCAGTAACCAAAATAACATTCAAAATCAATAATAATCCTATATTCAATAAATTGACCAAGAGAACAACGTATAACATTTTAATAACCAAAATAAATCAATAATAAAAAAATACCGAAACCAGTCTTATGGTTTTTATAGTGTATTGTGTTAACACATTATTTTTATACTTCAGCTCCTAGGAAAAGTACATAGTATTAGACAGCCGCAGTCAACGTGTTAAACATATTTTATGGTGGTAAGTACTAAGATTATGTATCATTTACCAAACTGGTGTTGATGCAGTTTGGAGACGCTTTGCAAATCGTGACTTTTTTATCACTAGTGGGTATAATCAGGTCTATATTTTCTGGGAAGATAGGCCTACTTTTTATTCCGCTAAAAAGGCGTTCTGTACGAAAAATCTAAATGATTGAAAGTGTCAATTTTTGTTACGTAACTCCGTTAAGTTTTGTTGTTTTTTCATAATTTTTTTTAATTTGATGTAATTTGTCATGCTGAACAAAATAGGTTGTTCAAAACTATTTTGGTCTACAACAACTATTTCTGGAGATATTGTAGAAAATCTATATATCTCGCCATATGCACAATGATAATAGGAGCTATGACTAACCAAAAATGTTCATATATTCATTCCGGAAGAACGGTTGAAGGCCATCCTGGAGGCCAGGCACCTGATTTTAACGCAAATTGTGACTGTTTGTTGAGTAAATAGACAATCGTTGATAAGTTAGGTTATGTTGGGTTAGGTAAGTAAAAAGTGTATTTTTGGGACCAAAGCAATAAATTTATAGCTTCACCAATTTTATATATTCCTATTGAGCACAGAAAAAAATGTAAAGTACTGTAACATCGAAAAAAATCTTTTGAAGAATAGCAATTTTTTTAAAAGTTGTTTTTTACTATCAGATAAAACAGGATTTGATGCTAAAATAGTAATGGCATGATATTTGTCAGTGGCAATGTAGAAAAATTTTCGTGATTGAAATATAGTGCTGCCCTTCTAACTTTTTTTGCTGTACTTTGGATTGTAAATTTAAAATATCCCCAGACAGCTATGCTTTACTACTAGCACAAAACTACACCTTTAATTTTTGTCTGTAACTGATTTTAAAAGCTAGATGAATGATGAACATTTAATAATTAAAAGTATCATGGTTGCTCTAGGCCTATATAAGGTTTTATTTGGAAACCAAATGCATTAGCTTATTTCGAAATGATTATGGGTATGGTTTGACATTTCTAAATATTGTTTGTTAAAATATTGAATAAATGAGTGGTTCGGACTACATGGAAAGTGAAGATGTTAATGGGATTTGTTTTGTATTATTTGTTATGTAGATTAATTTTTAACATAGCTATATAACATTTTTATAGAGAACTAGCTGTACCCGCCCGCTTCGCCGGTCATAATATTGAGTTTTGATTGTATCATTGAAATGTGCAGCAACCTTTCAGTTTACACAGTATCCAATTTAAACAGCTGATGTTTTGTGGTAGTTTACTACTGTACTCAATTATTTTTAATTTTGAAAGTTTTGCCTACCACAATTTTATTCTATTTGTTTTTATTTAACAGCTGTTAATCAAATAAATCAATCAATTAATATAGCTTCACTAGAAATCAAAACATAAAAATATAAACAGTATAATTTTGACATATTTAAAACCTACAGCTGATATTCTTTTTATATTTGACTTAAAATACCTTCATGCATCCTGCTATTTGATTAACATTGAAACTTTAGAAGTCCAAGGGATGGAGCCCTGAGGGATTAAAGAAACGGGAATAGGACAGAAACCTTCCCTGGGGTATATAGAACAACTTCCCCAAGTTTCATGGCGATCGGCTGGACGGTTTGGTAGCGCATAAAGGATAGACAGACAAACATACATTGGATTTTTTAAATATAGACTAGCTGTACCCGCCCGCTTCGCCGGTCATAATATTGAGTTTTGATTGTATCATTGAAATGTGCAGCAACCTTTCAGTTTACACAGTATCCAATTTACAACAGCTGATGTTTTGTGTAGTTTACTACTGTACTCAATTATTTTTAATTTTGAAAGTTTTGCCTACCACAATTTTATTCTATTTGTTTTTATTTAACAGCTGTTAATCAAATAAATCAATCAATTAATATAGCTTCACAAGAAATCGAAACATAAAAATATAAACAGTTAAAAAAATTAACACATGGTTTAATTTAATTTTGATATATTTAAAACCCACAGCTGATATTCTTTTTATATTTGACTTATTATACCTTCATGCATCCTGCTATTTGATTAACATTGAAACTTTAGAAGTCCAAGGGACGGAGCCCTGAGGGATTAAAGAAACGGGAATAGGACAGAAACCTTCCCTGGGGTATATAGAACAACTTCTCCAAGTTTCATAGCGATCGGCTGGACGATTTGGTAGCGCATAAAGGACAGACAGACATACATTGGATTTTATAGATATAATCCAAGATAGATATATCTTTATAATCTTTATAAAGATAATAAAGAAAATTAAATATGGTTTACATACCGCATTTGTTTACAAATTATTTATTCATGTATATTATTATGCTTGAAGTGTTATGTTTTTTAGAATGAAGTCAATGTTGTGTTAGTATACTTTTGACAAGTACTAGTATTTTTATGTGATTACTTCATTATTATTTCTTAATTCTTGACTCAGATAAAAAAGGATTTTTTTTATTTTTAACTTTTTCATGTAGGCTATATAGTTTATTTAAGAGGGCTCTAAACCCCCGCGCTGAGAAGCGTAAAAACTGCTTTGCGCGGTCCAAGATACTGCCCTTATTTACTGTCGTAAAATTATAAATGAAACATCTATTTAAAGATAAAGACATTTTTGACTCAAATCGCTTTTTAGAATTTTCGAATTCTCCTTCATTTCGATTATATAGGTTATTGAAGTTACCCAATATTCAAACTAGTGCCAAAATAAAACTAGAGCTGTTATCGAAATTTTAAAAAGCGATTTTAGTCAGAAATGTATCTGGTTTCAATTTAGTTTTGGTTTCAGATCGATATCTTTAAATCTGTAGCCGCAATGTTGGACCGCGCAAATGCCTGCATGTTAATTTATTGCCAAAATATGCGGTGATTCGTGAGATCCAAGTGGCGAAACCTCGAACTTCTTAGTCGCGGATGGATTTTACTACTTCATTCATAAAAACCTTCCTTCATTTAATTTAACATCGATGGATGCAATGTAGGCCTACGACGACTGATATCGGTATTATTTTACAGACTGATTACTTAGAGTTAGTCTAATTACTTTTGAATGGCTTATTTCGTTTAAATCAAAATGTGCGTTCCCATGTGGTTCCTGATATAATCTAACTACAAAGTAAAGCATAACATTTTTATTCATAATGACAGTGCACAATATTTACTATATCATGAAAAATACTGTAATAATCATCTATATACAACATTTTTATGAAATAAATCATTTAAACTACATTAACGAATGCGTACAGTTAAAATATTAATTCAATAATTCCGGCTTGACCAAAGCAATAAGTAATTCTATAATAAGTCACTGTCACTATTGGCCTTTGTTTTATTTTCAAAATATAAATACAGTAATGTTAAGTCGTAACTATTAATTTATTATAGTTCATTAATGTTGTGGTAGAAAAAATGCTAGGTCATTTATTTGTAATTTTATAAGAAGGTAACTTTGAAGCAAGTATTTTACCTAAACGGTAACAAGGACAGAAAAATATGACAGCCGGGGGACGGGGCGGGGCGGAGCGGCAATCCTTTTGTGAACTTAGAGTCATGGGGCAAGGTATTGTTTGGGAACCTCGTACCACTCCCGATGTATTCCGTTGAACAGCCAATGAGAAGACTTAGGACGGTAAAACTTGACATAAGTGATATTTAAACATTGTGCAATGCGAAGAGAATTAATAAAATACTAGCCTAATTTAAAAAAGTTTTCTTAATTAGCATAGTATGTGTTGGTAGATGAATTTAATACAATATTAATATAAACTGAACAAATATAACGGTGATCGATTAAAGTAAGCTTAAGTTTACCGAAATCGATCACCTTACCATTCGTAGCCTAGGCCTACATATTCCACTTATTTTTTATCAATACAGTATACTCCTTACACATAATTTATATAATAATACGTAGTTTATACATAAACATAATTCCGTATCACGTTTTTAGTTACATGGATTACAGTCCGTATCACGTTTTTAGTAAGTAGGCCCTATTATACTGTATGAAATTTGCATTTTTTTACGTTACTTGTGTATTGAAGTAAAATTGTTCAACTATTATTATATTGCTGAAATAAGATGTTCTGATCGGTTTGGTTTTGTATTAATTTAATGCATGTTCAATTACTTGAGTATCCACTGACCTAATTTGGGAGCTCGTGATCAACTTGGGTAGTCATCGTAATGGACTTGGCTATAAAAATGTCAAAGTAATAAAATGTTTTTATTGGTAATTTGTGAACATTTATAAAAAAGTTTTTAATATGTTTGCCACATTTTTACAAGATGCACTACGTTCATGTATCATACTATCTATTCAATTAATTACATGTTTTCAACCAACTCGTCTAGTTTTAGTAAATTAGTTGGCTTGTAAAATTGTTGTACACAGTTGTTATTTATTTTTATTGGCTATACATTTTTATATTATTTCTGTAATTAACTATTCCAATATTAGGAATTAATTAACTACTACAAAATACTATAACAAACCTACACATAGGAACTAATTAATTTAGTTAATAGTAACTCAGATGGCTGCTGAGTTACTATATCCCCTGTCACTGTTATTTATATGGTGTTTAAGAAAATATTTAGGGGTTACTTTATTTTCAATATGTTTGTTGTATTATTATAAGTTGTACTTCAGTTAACTATCTTCTAAGTTGTACTTCAGTAAACTATGTTCTGTGTAGTATTAACAATGCAATTATTTTGTTTCATTACTGTAGTTTTGAGGTAATTAGTTGCCTTAAGAATTTGTTGTTTTTACTTCAATGTTCGTGCTTTTTTACTTATATGTTGGAATTGTCTTAGTAAGAAAACTTATTATTGTATGTGCTACAGTACTTACACTACCTTTGTACAATACATAATATGTTAAATGATATGTTATTTAGTTAAAAATAATTGTAAAAACCGTACAATAAATATTAATCAAACTACAGTTTAATTGACAGTTGGATATATTATTCTACTTTAACATCAAAATATTTTTGTATTGTTTATTTAGCATTATTTTGTTTTATTCTTCAATTGACTGTACAAAATACATTGTTATTTTTAAATGTTTGGCATTTTATTGAATAATAAACCACGTAAAGCAAATTGTTAGGGTGCTAAACACTTGTTACAGCTATTTAGTAAAATACATTATTTATAGTTGTCCTCAGTTCTTTAAGCGTACCTAGCCCCACTTTTATATCAAACTCTTCAATTGTTGGGTATAATAAGTGTGGTATATAAATCAATTTTAAATTTCAAACGTTTTAGGAGTCAAATTTTGTCAAAACCCGTGATTTTACAGTAAGCTTTGATTAGAAGTTCAATAATTTAGTAGCCCTCCTTATTTTCAGTGGAGCGTAAAAACCAAATTGTCCCCGTAGTGTCATTTTCCGTATTGTAGTAATTCATTCAGCATACTTCAGAAGCAAATAAAAAAAGTGGCCACATTTCAATTATTATTTAATGTTTGGAAATTAGTGTGTTATGTTGTAATTGCCATAAAACTATGATAGTTTATGTGAAATCATTTTTTATTTTATTAAAAATAATTAATAAACCGTACAAAACTATAAAACGTAAAATAAATAGACAGTTGGTATTTTTTACTATTACTTTTTAACGTGATTTATTAGTTTTCAGTAAAGCGTATCCTTTAATGCTTTAAGCGTATGTTGTTTTAATCTTTAACTGAACATAAAAAGATACGAAATAGAAATTTATTTGCCAATTAATACATTTTATTAAATATTTAACCACATAAAAACCAATATTTAGATCACAATCCAAGAGCTTTAAGAAATATTTACAAAAACCATTCTTTGTAACGTAATTTACTTAGTTTTTAGTAAAGCGTATCTTTATGTTTATAAATCAAACTCTTCAATTGTAGAATATAAGTATGGTAAGCCTATGCCTAACTATGTTAAATTTTAACCGTTCTGAGAATAACAAGATTTGAACAAGAATTATGATTTTGGAAAACGTTTCAAGTAGAAATTCAATATTTTAGTAGACCCCCCTATTTGATCAGTGAATAAATTGATTTCGCTGTAAAAAGTCTACTTTTGTAAACAAATATTACTTTGGTTTTTTTTTGTAAATAAAAACTAATAAAAACTATAGTAAAATATTATTTTTTATAAAAACAAAATGACATAAAAAAATGTTAAGAAATAAAATACAGCAGCAAAACCGGTACTGACTGGAAAATTGACAATTGTTGAAAAGAATTGGCCTTTCGGCTCAACATACATTCAGACAGAGAAGGTCGGGTGTAGCCACCTGTGGAGACGGCAGACGGGAGGAAGGGGTAATTGGGGTTTCCGGTTGAAAATACTACGAAAACCTACTATACAGGAAATGATTCTTGGGACTATATTGCACTTCGTCCGGCGGATTAAACTGGACGTAGTTCCAACTTCTATCGCCAGTGTCGCATGACTTCTATATTTTCTTTCCCTTTAGAGCCCTCTTAATCAATGTAACTCCAATACTTCAATTTTAATAATCATATATGTCCTTATATAATAAAAATATCAAGTATAAATGGGACAAGGGTGCAAACCCATCAAGCTAAATTTAGTTGGACCTCCCGAGATTTGAACCCGCAATCTGCATTGAAGTCAGTAGTGCCAACCGTTAGGCTAGCAAGAGGCCCCCATAGTTTTACATAATGATATATAGTGAAAACATTATATTTTCATTTATTCTGTAACACTAAAAATTTATTATTATTTTAGGAAAAACTATGTGCGACCTAACGAAAATGGAAAGTAAATATGTTTAGTTTTTGTTAAATAACTTCAATTTACTTATAAGTATAACCATAATGTTATACATTTTCAAAAACTATATAACATTTAAATTTTGTTGGCTATCTCAGGTATTGGAAAAAGGTGACAAAATTTGTTTTTCATATAAAAAATACATATGTACAAAATAATAGTTAATTTTAAATAAATATCACTATTCGTCACTAATTCTGAAAAGAAAATAGAGTAACAAGACGCATACAATGTAATAATTTATATTTTTATTTATTTTTCATAAAACCCCTAAAAATAGCCTGCCATTAAGGGAAAAATGACCTGCCACTAGTAGGGTTAATTTACATAAATCGCTAGATTTTCTTTTGAAGAATTTATGAAGTTTTAATATAAAAGTAATAAAATATTAAAAAATGAGAGATTTCCAACATTTTATCTAGTCATACACAGTAACTATTTTAGAAATTGGACTAAAAATACCTAAAGTACAGTCAAACAAAAACAGAAGTACTTTAAAGTGAGGAAGATATTAACGAAACAAACACTAAAGTATATTTTATTAGTGTATAATTGGTTGAAACAAAATGAGCGTCCACAATATTTGGGAGTTAGTTTTGAACAATATCTCTGTTTAAAATTCACCTTCAGAAAACTGCACCTAGGTGAGAATCAAATGTTTTGCAGCAGCTAGCTATTTCATCATGTGAAGTCAATGCATAAATCTTGTGTTCTATAGCTTTGACTTGTTGAATATTAAATCACTAACCAATATTAATTGATGATATTTATTAGTAGTTTCTCTTGCGTGGCTGCTTTTAGACTCACTGCTGAGACTTTCTCGAGTCTTTTTATCATTTGGTTGTAATGTTCATCAATTCAGTACATCTAAGTTTTGCGTGAACTTGCAGATTTGTTCCCAATGACATACAGAAGGTATGTCAAAAGATGTTCTCACTTAACTAATTCTCTTAAAAACTTAAGTGGTGGATTCTTGCAGCTCGAGAGAAGGTGGTTGGCTGGTATCACACTGGTCCCAAACTTCACCAGAGTGATGTGGCTATCAACGAACTCATCCGCAGATACTGCCCCAACTCTGTACTGGTCATTATTGATGCTAAGCCCAAGGACTTGGGTCTGCCCACAGAAGCCTACAGAGCTGTGGAGGAAGTTCATGATGTGAGTAACAGCAAACAATTATATCAATTCTAATTTAAAATTACTACTGTTTTTCCTCTAAATTTAATGAGCTTTGAATTTAAATTAATAGTAATAAAATAATGCATTAATAAAATTTATTATTAGTCAATCTTTTATATCTTTTAATTGTGCCGTTTGCACATTACGATCATCTCTCTCGGACAGCTCAGTCTTCCTCTCTGTGTTCCATTTAGTTTTAGTGTCTTTGTTTTCGTATTCGTGTTCCGTGATTTCGTTTTCTGTGTTCCATGGCATTGTCGGCAAGCTCGTCATTATAGCTTGGCAGCCGACAACAACATGTTTTGTGGATAGAAACGTTTAGGTAAATATTCGTAAAATTGTTTGGTTAAAAATATTATTTATTAATCTCTCTTGTGTGTGTTGTTTCAGAAATGAATAAAGCTGTTAGCCTGTTTGTGGAAATTGTTTTATTTTTTAGCAGGTCTAGGTTAGTACTTGCTGGACCCATCGAGGGTGGGTGCGAAGGCACCGGACTCTGGAGGGCGACACAGAAAAAAAACACAAGTCGAGTGGCAAAAATATTGTTTATTATAATTAAAATTAAAAAACATTTTATTCAAAAGTATTACAAAAATATTAAGTGACAGAAAAACAGATTAAAGCATTTAAAGAAAAAAAAAAAATTAAAACATTTAATGGCAAAACTGGCTGTTGACCGTTTGTGAAAAGTTACTTTAAATTGTTATCAATAATAGTCACAGAAATATCTTTCTAATAATATGTTGGCCTCGAGGCAATAGAAATAAATAAAAACAACAAGATTATCAAATAATAATAGTGGAATGTTTCAATAAAACGTTAATCAAAATTATTAGGCCTAATAAAATTTTTATTGAATATATATATATATATATATATATATATATATATATATATATATATATATATATATATACAGGGTGATTCATGACGTTCTCCCCCCACTTCTATAGCATATTCTACTACTAAAAACAATGAAAAAATGTCATATAAACATAGGTCCAAAAACGCTTCGTTAGCGAGTTACAGCCATCGAAAGATTTCGTCATGGTTCATGGGCAAAAAATGAAATAATATTGTACATAACTTATGGAAAGGTATATTAGGATTGAAATTCCATGATTTCATATGTATTTTCACATGGAAAAGCTAATAAAATAGGTTTGAGAACTGTACCTTAAGTAGTTTTTGAGTAATCCGGGTTAAAATTGGGATATTAGGACAAAAAATTCAGTTTTTCTCAGTTTAGTGTACAGAAACGTTGTTAAATTGGTTACAAAGGCACACAACTTTCGTACATTATTTGTTTAGAATTTAATTCTGAGTAGATTGATATAAGTTGTGTAAAAAATACTACAGAAATAAGAACAGAAACTCAAATTTATTAAATTAAATACATTATTAATGCAAATATTGGTTGTTTTGTCAGTGAAATAATGCCTTACGTATTTACATCGGAAGAATATGCTGATATGGTTTTTATTTTGGGTTATTGTAATGGTAATGCTAATGCTGCTAGAGATGAATATGAACTACGTTACCCTAATAGGAGGATTCCAGATTCCAAAACAATACGTGAAACTTTCCTCACTCTTCGGGATACAGGATCACTACCAAGTATTCGTACTAGTTATGAACGTGCTTTCCAACATGATGATAATAACATTATTAACGCTGTTCTCCGAAGTCCAGGTGTAAGTACACGGCGTCTCTCTAGGCAGATAGGAGTTTCACAGTCAACTGTGTGGAGATCACTCAAGCGACATCAATTTCATCCATTTCATAAACAAAAGGTTCAACATCTACAGCCGGGGGATGGCCCACTTCGCTTGGAGTTTTGCTACTTTTTAAATACTAATCAACAACTGTACAAGCGTATTCTCTTTACTGATGAAGCACAGTTCACTAGGGATGGGGTCAACAACTTGCACAATGAGCACTCATGGGCTCAAGAAAATCCTCATGAGGTAATTGAACAGAACTTTCAACACCGATTTAGTGTCAATGTCTGGTGTGGTCTTATACACAATTGGCTGATTGGACCATTCATACTACCTGCACGACTAAATACTGAGTTTTATTTGCACTTCCTTCAAGATGAGTTGCCACAGCTGCTTGAGGATATTCCTTTGCATCTCAGACGAAATTTGTTCTTTTGAATCTGCATCTCCATCTTTTCAGCATGATGGAGCACCTCCCCACTTTTCTCGGGCCGTTATTACTCACTTGAATGATCAATTTCCTGGACGATGGATTGGCCGTGGAGGGCCTTACCCTTGGCCACCAAGATCACCAGATCTATCTCCATTGGATTATTGTATCTGGGGATGGATGAAAGGTCTAGTCTACAAGTCAAGAGTTAATTCGCGAGAAGAATTAACTGCCCGTATTATGGATTCTGCTACACAGCTAAAGGAACACCCAAGAAAATTGAGAAATTCAACAAAAGCAGTACACAAACGTGCTTTAAAATGCATCGAAAATGGAGGCCTCACTTTTGAACATGTACTGTAATAAAAAACATGTCTAAAGTTGGGAAAATCAATTTGTTGTTCTTTTAAGGTAATTTATGTATTTAATTTAATAAATTTGAGTTTCTGTTCTTATTTCTGTAGTATTTTTTACACAACTTATATCAATCTACTCAGAATTAAATTCTAAACAAATAATGTACGAAAGTTGTGTGCCTTTGTAACCAATTTAACAACGTTTCTATACACTAAACTGAGAAAAACTGAATTTTTTGTCCTAATATCCCAATTTTAACCCGAATTACTCATAAACTACTTAAGGTACAGTTCTCAAACCTATTTTATTAGCTTTTCCATGTGAAAATACATATGAAATCATGGAATTTCAATCCTAATATACCTTTCCATAAGTTATGTACAATATTATTTCATTTTTTGCCCATGAACCATGACGAAATCTTTCGATGGCTATAACTCGCTAACGAAGCGTTTTTGGACCTATGTTTATATGACATTTTTTCATTGTTTTTAGTAGTAGAATATGCTATAGAAGTGGGGGGAGAACGTCATGAATCACCCTGTATATATATATAAATCTCTAAAAAATATAACAATAATAAATAATAACTATGAACACATACATGAATGAATAAAATACAACTAGAAAGCAATAACTAGAGATAACAAAAGAAAAAAGATGTAAAATATCAGCTGAACTTACGGGGCCTCGGGCAACAAAATAAATTTAGAAGGTTTTGGTCAGTTTGGAAAAGTTAAAAAAACAAAATAATTAAATTAATAATATTGCCGAAATCCAGCAGGCTTAACTGAGCGACTCCTAATGGGAACAACAAAATGAAGAATTACCCGAGAACCCCGTTCTTTTGGAAGATAATTACCA
>JAQJVL010010466.1:0-12253 GCA_035578905.1 Stictocephala bisonia
TTGTCCACTGCTAAGGCATATGTCTGTGGGGACTGTAGAAAACAATAAATACCAGGATGGAGCTGTGAATGTGAGGATCATACACAAGGAGTTTACGGACAAGTGGTCGTTTGACGTACTCTCTATAATGCTTGAAGAGAGAAGTGGGTAGCTTAAATAGAAAACCATAATTTTAACCACAGCAGTAGACATACTTTGTTCTTACTCTGGGACCTCTCCACTGGTAAGTGCACTGGGCAGCATCCAGTACCTAAATATAGACATAGCATAAACATTGTTGGCTTATCAAAGTCAACTTGCCAACATTCTGAAAACAATTGTTGTATACAGACTAAATCAGATCAAGAAGAGACCACAGACACCAATGGAGCCTTTTATTATCCAAGAGTAAAATGAGACCTAAGCAGCTATGCCTTTTTGGAAAGCACTGGACTGGATAACATCTTACCGGAATTTCTAAAACATGGAGCTATGAAAGTAAAACATAGACTCCTAACATCCTTTAATGCATCGTCAAGTGGTGATATGCCCAAAGCATTTAAAAGATCAGAATAGTAGTTGTTTTAAAGCTAGGTGTAGTGTCTCCTATTAGTTGCTGGAGAGGCTGATTTACAGCAGTACACCACCTATTCTCAATGACAGCACCCCTGTTGAACAAGTTGGGTTCAGATCTGATCATAATTGTTGCCACCAAGTACTTTTTTTAGACATTTTTAATTGAGAATGGATTTGAAAAAAAAAGAAAAAAATCATGAGTATTTGTACATGTTTCAGCAGCATATGATACAGTCTGAAGAAGGACCTGTTTTTTAAATTTTATCACTTAACTCCATGTCCTTGTCTGTTGTGATTTCTGAATTCCGTCCTAAGCAACAGTTCATTAAAGTTCGCCTGGACTGCAGAGAAAGTTGTTATAGGCAAATGAATGATGGACTGCCACAAGGATCTGTTATTGCTCCTCTCTTATTCAATGCCTGCAACACAGTCCAGAAAATTCATGTATGCAGATGATATTACCCTCAATAAGGTAGAAGTAGCCTGTTTCCTCCTGAGTAATACACTAGCTAATCAAATATCGAACATCTTTTCAATTGTGTTAGGTTGAAACACAATGAGAATTCACAGTACTTGGAAGTCATTTTAGATCAATCCCTCTGTTTTGAGTCACATTCAGAAAATAGCAGTTAAAATTAAGGACCAAAACTAACATTGTGCAGCAACTTGCTTGATTATCTTGGGAGCCAACTCACAAATCCTGTGTATTACAGCTTTATCCCTGGTTTACTGCACTGCTAAATATTATGCTTTCGTGTGATGTAAAAGTTCATACAAACATGAGGTTGATGTTCAACTAAATAGGACAATGATATCTATCAGTGGCTCTCTCACTGCAACCCCTCTACCATGGCTTCCAGTGCTGTGCAACATAACTCCTTAGGATATACGACACAAAGATGTACTACTCACAGAGTTTAAAAAGATCTTATCTACTCAGACTCTTCCCATTTTACAAGCTATCCCACAACATACTGAGCTATTCAGATCTATAAAACCGCCTTCCCAAGATACACATGCAATGGTAATGACCCACCCACCCATTAGCTTAAGTTGGTCATGGGTGGTGTTAACTTGGGATATGTTTGACAATCAGAATAAGTTTCTGGTATCATCATTTTGGTGTTGTTTTTCTGGATTACTTTGACAAATATATTGAAGGTTAATTACATGGAATCTGACATTTTCCAGGATCACTTACAGATTGCAGGTAATTAACCTTTAAGACATTCTGGTTTCAGACCCCATACCTGTCAAAGGTGGAGGTGGATTAACCTTCCTTGTTAAGGAATGGAATGTTGAATCACTTTTGCACAGGTGAGATAAGATGTAACTACTGGAAATATAAATTGGGAATGGCAAATTATCAGTCATGTGATTGTGGAACTGAAACTCAAACTATGGCTCACTTAGTAAATGATTGTCTTTGCGCTTTTTTTTAGAGGGGATTGCTTGGTCTTAATTCAATCAGAGTAGCAGATGTTGAGTGGTTGTGAAACTTGGACATAGCTCTGTGACGCGAGATCAATATTTAAACTCTAATATACAAGTACTTTGTGCTTTAGATTTTTTTGCTTTGGATTTTTTTCTTACAATCCAATTTAAAATTTTAACTTTCTTTCTTTTATTTTGATAGCTGACACTGAAACCCATATGTTACATATAAATATGTATATACACGCACCCCACCATATTGTCATGTATCTAGCATACTGCTACTATCAATTTTTCAATTCACCTCAAATAATTACATAACTTGCAATGTAACATTTTGACTTAAGGTTTATTACTTTTTAATTTGCCACTTTTACTGTATTTATTTTAAATGAAAACTGCTCAGTGACCTATTACGTCTGTTTTATTATTAACTAGCTCTCACGATTCAAATTCTTAACTGTTTTAAATATATGAAACCGATAACAATAAAAACAAACAGCCAGTTTCACTGAAAGACTCTTAGATTAACAATAGCACTTAGTATGAAAACAAATCAAACTAGTAACAATAATAGGAACTACATATGGACAGCCATTAAATAAAATGTGTACAGAATATTGGACGTATAGCCATGATGGAATTCGTTGAGATCATTATGACAGCTAGTAAATAGCATTAATTTAACTTACAGGTAGTACACTCTGCAGACATAGTTTGAAAGCTTATTTGTCCTAATTTAAAAACTATGAAGAGTATAATAAAAAATAATAAATTATAATTATTTAAATTTTATGCAGGATATTACAAATTAGTTCAACCTCCAATGGTGATTTAGTAGCATCAGCATGCCATTAATGTTTTCTTTTATTACTCAGCTCATTTTCAATTCTACTTTTTACTTAACCTGATGAACTTAAAATGTACCAATATTATTGTTATTTGTTAAGCAGACCCAAGCAACCAGTTAGCCCTGCATAACAAAAAAGTATTTAATATTTTCTTTGTCCATCTTCCAAACAAGAATAAAACTACTTTGATATTCTTACATATAAACGCCTAGACAACTTTTTGCGTAATTAAGGCGAATATGAATGATAATATGAGTATAGGATGAATGTGGATGGTCTATGTAGTCTGATTACTAACCGAGTTCGACTGTTCCTCGGATAGCCAGTACGGCAACTAAAGGACCTATAGCTTTATGTGGAATCCAAACCATGTAGTATTGGATTTTCAGCTAATTGACAAGACTGATACTCATTTCCCTCCCCTACACAACACCCGGACAATGACTAACAACCAACACGCACACACCAAACTCCTCTAGTAATATCCACACTGATAGTAACCATTGAGCAAAAGTGATGTTCGTATTTAGAGGACCGAATATAAAACCTATCCCCTACAATATCCACAACACTTTGTCCACAAGTAGCTGAGTTACAACATTGCTTCACCAAAGCCAACAGAACAGTTTGCTAGTGCAAGTTTATACAGAACGTTAAACATTACCCAAATAATTTTTAGTTTTTATTGTTTTTAGATAGTATTCAGAAATGACAAATATATTTTCAGCACGTGTTTAAGGACATTATTTGATCAACAGTGAACGTGTTAAGATTATAACCTTCTTAATATTATAAGAAGTTGGTTTTTTGGTTTTATAAACATCATTATTTACATTTATTTATTTTTGTTTTTTGACTAGTTTAGATCTCTCTCGATTTTATTCTTAAGGCTGAGAAACATACTTTAAGGGCTTCCCATGCCCTTCAGGATGAAAATATTGAACAAGAAGATCTTAGAGTACAACTACTAGTTGGGGAAAATTTTATGGCATCTCAATCGTTAAAATTTATCATGAAATAAGGGAAGAGTTGCGTTAACAAAAACGTCTTCACATATTATGTGTAAGGATTTAACAATAACAATGTGATCTATAGATAACCAAACAGTTGACCTCTAAGTTTCTTATCAGAAGAATAACCCAGAATTCAATAGAGTTAGTGAGACAGGTTTAGTGTGGCTGAGTGCATTAGATTTAGCTTACTGATAAGTGATCAATTCAGCTTTTATTTTTTGTTTTTAATTTTAGGAATGACCCTTTTACAAACTTTACAAGCAGATAAGGTTACAGACATATACACCATATAATATATATGTATACTATTTAACCCATTGCAGATCACTAACGAGCTCAGTTTGCATGCCGTGGATGGGCCTAGCGGCACAATGACGAGCTCAGCTCACATAAGCGATCTGCTTTTATTTTTATCTCCAAATAGTTACAATTGACTCTACTAGGTTGCATTAGCGTCTCTATTCATCAACTGGGTATTTTTAAAAACGAGTTTCGTTTATAAAAACTTTCATAAATATCCTATATATCGCAGTAGTAGAAGCAGTTTGTATTTTGTTCAGTGACATAATACTGTATTTAGTTTCGACATAGTGTGTTTCTGTCCACGACGGTGCACCAATATTGTAAGTGACATTGAGGTTAGTGAAACATACAGATGAGACAGTTGTCGCCAAGCCTAGTCTATTCGATGACTCAGACGTTGTTATCTCTTCGCACGAACTGCGTGCGCTATATCTAGATTATGACTCCGACATCGTCCCGCCACCCTATAACCTGGCTCGCTACCTGTCCTGTTGCCACTGCTATATCGCCAATACCCCAGCAGGCCACTGTTACATCTGATAAATTATTACTAATTACCTGCAGTTTTATAGAGGCAAACTATTATTGTTCTGCCGGCCGCCGCACAAATTAATTTGTACCGTTGGGGCGCGCGTGTACAAATAATTCGATCTGCAATGGGTCAATAGTTTCTCAATTTGCATTATGTGTTTGTAGAAAATCTGTGAAAGTCACACAACATAAGTTTATAGTAAAATAGGTACAAAATGTACATGTATAATGGAAATCAATTTCGATAAATCACGTTTCCCATCCTTAGGCCAGAGGGATTCACAAAGGATGACGTTTAGTTGTTTTATATTCTATTTAACTATTGAGATTTTGAGTGTGAAAGAGAGTTTCTAAGCCAAAAGAACTCTGGCAATCTATATCTAGAGAATGGCAGAATAAAGTTTTCAGCAAAGCCCTTTCGGGACATCTGATATATATGGGATCTGTCCAAAAAGTATCCGACCTTGACGTCTGGCATGAAAATTGCTACTCTGCAGCAACGCCAATCTGGTCCTCCTCAAAGTATTCCCCTCCACAAGCTACTACCTAATGCCAACGCTCCTCCCACTTCTGGAAACACTCCAGAAAATTAATTTTTTGGAATGGCTAACAGGTCCTTGTTGAATTTTGTTTTATTTCTTCAAGCTTTTTCCTTTCAAACGAATGTTTAACTTCGGAAATACCCAGATGGCACAAGGAGCTATGGCAGGGCTGTAGGGAGGCTGTTGTACTTGTTTAATGTTGTGTTTGACCAAAAAATGCTGAATCAGATTCGAGGAATGAGCTAGCGTGTGAACCGAACATGAACCAAAACACTGTTCATTTTCAAATTTTCATGTAAAATATTACAAACTGACGATTTTGGTACTCTCAAATCTTCTTCCAGTTCTTGAACAGTCAATTGATGGTTTTCATTAATTGCTGCATGAACACGTTCAACATTTTCAGGATTTCTAACCGTTAAAAAGGCCTGCCAGATCGCTCATCACTCTCTGCTGATATGCAGCCATTTTTAAACCGCCTAAACCACATTTTAATTTGTGTATCGCCTATAGATTCTTCACCATAAGCTTTTCGTATCATTACAATCGTCTCTGATGCTGAATGGCCAAGTTTTTGGCAAAATTTAATGCAGATGCGTTGCTGAACGCATTCAGTCATTTTAAAATGTGATGTGCACGCACAGCAGAACTGTAAAGAACAGAGCACTGTGACTCACTAAGCGACCGGAGCAGGTTCAATGAAGGAGTAGGGTCTCCCTCCCCTCCAACGACTGGTTTGAGCCTGATGGTCGTGCCGTGGCCGACTACTGATCGACGATCGGATGCTTTTTGGACAGACCACGTATATTACCACCACATGTAATTTAGATAAACATTAGTTTAAAAATCATACCTATTAAAACAAAGACATTTCAGGGTACCTATTGAATAAAAAGTGTTGGATTTATATGATAGTAAGAATGTCACATGCTTGATATTTATATAACATTGGAGGCTGAATCAAAATGTCCTAAAAACACTTATTTCAACACATTAAAGTACATTTTCTGAGCTAAGATTTTTATAAATAAAATCTTATATAAATAGATAAAGACAACACTTGGCAATCTTTTTTTATGTTGATTAATTATGTCGATTTTGGTCTTGTAAGACCATCTTCAGTTGTACAGTAAGGTTATAAAAATAAGTGTTGTCTTTTTCTATATATATTAAACAATCTAATGGCTAGAAATGTCAAATAAAATCTATAGTAATAATAAGCAGTAATAGTGTTATATGACTACTGTAGACTAGTGCCAAAATATAACTGGATGGACATCTGACTAGAACTTATTGCACTTTTCTTGACTGATGCATACAGCAATTTATTGTAAAACTGATGTTTGAGACCAACAAATTTCAATAAAAACTCCTAAAAAATATTCAAAAAGCAAGTACTTAACACAATTAACACTCAGATTCAAACTGTTTAAAATATCTGGACAATATGAATTGTTCAAGAATTTCCCCTCATCTTATGTAACTATATGATTTATAAAATAAATGAGCGAATAATATAAGAATGAGATCTACTCTATTTGAGTCGTTGCGTAACATTGGCTAAAGCCACTGCAAATGCTTGAACAGCTGAAAATGGATACTGGAAGTCCAAAGTATATGCATTACCATCTATTCTTCCAAACTGCATCACCTGTAAAAATTGCATATCTTAAGTAACATCTACGACCATACATCTGTGATTTACAGCATGTATTACATTTACATCTTAAACATGAATTTAATTACAAAAAAGCGAACGCCACACACCCAAGTTTAATACAATGTAACTAAAAGAAAATACAAATACTAAGGTGATCAATTTCGGTAAATCATACTCACATCAAAGGGATGGACTTAATATTCTAATTCTACTTTTACACTTAACACTTGTCAAACTCGAGGGATTCATGGCAGCTGAGTGGTTGGTACCTTTACAGAGGTAGGCAATCTTTTAACAACAACAAGCTTCATCATGATAAAAGAAAGTTTGTATGGTGTTTTTAGTAGGGAAAGATGCCTAATAACGACAACAGTTTCCCTCGCCTGTTTAGAAGAGTCCATTTTTGTTTTGCAGGGCTGTTGAACCACTGGCTTAACGTGACTTCCAAACCACAGCTGAGGGGTAAAATCTATATAAATATATTCACACCAAGAATCGAACCTGGACCGTCTGCATGACAAGCCATCACCTTAGCCCCTTTTTTATTGCCACACCCTTTATCATGATGAATATTAGTTACAAAAGAAGCATTGGCTGAAAACCAATTCCATTCCTTTGTATCTTTGGTCCGAAGATGGTAAATAATGCTAATTGAAAATACATCACCATAATACTTGTACTTGTATAAAGCTTGTGTTTTGAGATGATTCACTTGTTCTAGTAAAGAGTCTTTTTATGAAATTAATGTAAATTCATAGTAAAATGTGAAAATTAAGAAATGTTTGTTAAGTTACAAAACTTCAACGTTTACATATTACTTTTCTTATCTTCTTACTAGTTTGCAGTTTTGGACTTTTTTATAATATATACATATGATTTTATTGATGAATCTTACACCTACAGTTACCTTCTTTTACCATTTATCAAAAGAAACATATTGGGACATGTGAAGCCTATTTTATAGTAAAATAGTTTTGCTATAGCCTGCTATTGTTGATATTCAATGTTGTTTTTATCTGATCATTTGTACAGTTTTAATTGTTAAATATTAAGTTAAAATTATTCATATTATTCTCATGTTATATACTTTTTTACATAGGTCAATTGAAAAATATGGTGAGTATTGTTTGCATTAATAGGCTTATTGGTTGGCAGAAGGTTTTTGAACAAATTGTTTAGGGCATTCTATGTTGATAATAGTGTTTTTGTAATAATATTTATATTCTTGAAATAATTGATGGTAACTAGGGGTGTGCGAGTACTCAAAACTTCGAGTATTTTACTACTCGAACTCGGCTCGAAGCTTCCGAAACTACTCGAAGTTCGATCGAGTATTTGTATTGCACGAAATATCATATTTACATCTTAATTTAGTTTTAAGAGTAAACAGTTTTATAGTTCATGAATAAAATATGTGCGCTTCCTTGTATTTAATTTTACCCTTAATCAAACGTTATCAGTTTGGTACGCATAATTATGAACTAAACAATACACCTAAAGAATAGGTAGTACACGACGACAGTCAAATGAACTAGTCGACGTAGTGAACAAGTTCGTTCATTATGATTTGAACTAGTTTAATTCAAAGTGAACAACAGAGCTGGGAAGGTAGCGATCACTGTAAATAGTTACCCTAGTAGCTATCACACATGTTGGTTGTCAAGTCTACTAATCACTTGTAACCTAACATAAAATAGCATGAATAAAACAGAAGTGCTGGTTAGTGTCTTTATGACTCAAGAAAGGGAACAAGAGATCCGGTTCAAGATGCTCAAAAAGACCTATTACCATACAAATCTAATGGTCTGTACGCTGTGGAAATTATGTATATTTTCGTTCATATCAATAATACCTTCAATCAAAAGGGTCCAGAGAACAGGTCACTTTACAGCCTGAGAATTGAACTTCCCATCTTTTCTAGGCGAAAGTTCATCTCGGTTGTAGTATACGTACGTACAAGGAACCGTTCAGCTCGTTTTCGGAACTGAAATTATCGTATATTTCTCGCGAGTCGATTGAGGTCTATTTTTTTATATTTTTAATCTGAGCAGGGAATTGTCCAATGATTCGATGTAAGAAAATACTGTATCATATCATATAAAATATGTTAATGGCGTTCTAGCAGCGTGTGACACAATATTATTGATTTATTTTCCGGCAAATAAAAAAAATATACGTTTGAGTTTCAGGGAAAGCTACCGTCTCGATGGTAGACGAGAAAAGGCTTGGGCTACCCAAAGGAAGAGGGGGACCGAGAATCTAAGTGCTGGACTGGAGGAAATGGTGAGTTTCTTACAAGCCAACCTCAATCATAGTATTGAGGCCTCTACTAAACTAGCTAGAAATACAAGAGAAAGAGGGGTTAATGTTGCTCTGATTCAGGAACCGTGGATTCGGGATAACTGTATCAAGGGTTAACATTCCTACATATAGCCTCTATGAGGGATCGGGTGGGCTGACACCGCGGGTGGCCATTTTGGTTGCAGGCATAGATAGTTGGCTCTTACCGGAATTCTGTGGAGGAGATTTGGTTGCAGTGATAATTAAACTGCAGGAGGGCAGTGGCGTGGGGAGGAAACTGGTGGTCGCATCGGTATACCTCCCATACAATAGGACAATCCTCCCACCATCAAGAGAGATGGAGGCGTTGGTGGACTACTGCCAGAGCGGGAACCTTGAGCTAGTGGTCGGCCGTAACTCACCTTCTCACAACAGGGTTAGGGGAAGTAGTGACACGAATGAGAGGGGCCTTGCTCTTGCAGAATACCTGGGAGGGACCGACCTTTTGGTACTCAACAAGAGTAATATCTCACCAACCTTGTCAAATGTTATTAGGAGGGAGGCTATAGACATAACTATGGCCTCAGCTTCAATGTTTCACGACATTAGGGACTGGGAAGTTTCGCAGGAACCCTCGTTGTCGGCATCTATTTTGTCCTTGAGGGCCAGACAACACAAAGGTTATAAAAAAATCCCAGATTGACAGACTGGGCCTCATACTCAGTGGAACTGTCTGACAGACTGGATTTAATTCCTAAAGGCCAGATTCGATCTGGACTGGATCTTGAGGAGAGAGTGGAATTCCTTATGGAGGCCGTAATCACCCCTTATGAGAACAACTGCCCTATGATGGCACAAAGGGATGCTCGAAGCCGGAGATAGTCTCACGAATTGGAGGACCATCGTGGAGGACCAGAAGGCTCCTTGGCAAGGCCAATAGATCCAGCAGTGATGCTGACTGGTTGGCCTACCGGGAGTCGCAAAGGAATTATAGACGAGAGGTTCGAAGATTCTCCAGGAAATCCTGGAGAGACTTTTGTACCTCTATAGAGACGACCTCAGTAATGTCTAGGCTTCACAAAGTGCTGGCTAAGGACCCTGGGGAAAGACTGGGATCCCTCATTAAAGACTATGGGGAGTGGACCAGATCTGAAGAAGAGACTTTGCAACTTCTATTTGAGACTCATTTTCCGGGATCCGTTGAGGAACGAGAGGCGAGCCCCCCATTTCGGTGAGGTGGGCTTGCACTGGGGCCTTGCACGCAGACTGGAGTTAGGCAAAGAAGGTTGTCTTTGCCAACCAGAACAAAAGATCAAGTGGGCAGTTGAGTGCTTCGCCCCCTTCAAGAGTGCGGGGCCGGATGGTATCGTGCCTGTGCTCTTGCAGAGGGGCCTGGAGTCGCTCCTACCCCACCTGACCATAATATGTAGGGTTTCCCTTGACTTGGGTTTCATTCCAAGGCTGTGGAGGACCGCAAAAGTGGTCCATATCCCCAAGCCTGGAAGGGGTACAAATTCCAGACCTAAAGATTTCAGACTGATCAGCCTCATGTCTTTTCTTTCAAAGACACTGAAGAGGTTGGTCGATAGGCATATGAGGGAGGGGTATTGAGAGATAACCCGCTCCATACAAATCAATACGCATACATGGCTGGAAGATCTACTGAGTCGGCTCTTCATAGACTCGTCACAAGAGTCGAGGAGACGATTTGGCAGAAGGAGCTAGCCATGGGTGTCTTCATGGACATAGAGGGGCGTTCAACAATGTCTCCCTGCAGTCTTTGATTGCTGCTGTCGCTAGGACGGGCGTCAGTGGTTGATGATCTTCTAAGGGTGCTTAATGGGATGGGGGTATATACTCAGGCATACCCGGACGATGTGTGCATACTGGGCATTGGTTAGTTTGCCAGCACAGTGACGGACATTGTCCAGTCTGCCTTGAGATTCTTAGAAAGGTGGTGTAGAGACAAGGGGCTCTCTGTTAATCCTAACAGGACAGAACTTGTACTCTTCACTAGGAGGAAGAGGCTGAATGGCCTATTCATACCCACTATGGGAAATATGGTGCTAAGAGTTACAGGGTCGGTTAAGTATCTGTGGATCATCCTGGACGCTAAACTGAACTGGCTCAAGCACCTACAGGAAATAGCCAGGAAGTTCAGAATGGCTTTTTGGGCTTGTCGGAGGGCCATTGGGACAGTGTGGGGTCTTAAACCAAAGAGGTTTACTGGCTATATATGAGTGTACTTCAGCCCTCCTTATGTTATGCTGCAGTTGTCTGGTGGTCGACCATGGCACAAAACAGTGCAAGGCTAACATTAGATAGATGTCAGAGAATGGCGTGCCTCGGAATTACAGGAGCAATCAGAACAACCCCATTGGCGGCAATGGAGGTCCTCAATGGGCTCCGCCCAATGGACCTGTTTGTAAAGGGGGAGGCTTGTAAAGCGGCCTTTAGAATAAGGACGATTGGTGGTTGGCTGCCTAGCCAACCAGGAATCCATGGCGAAATACTATCTAGGGACATTGGTCTGGACCCGTTGCTCGCGATGGGAACAGACCACAGAGCAAAGAATATCTAGAGCGGACACCCCAGCCTTAACAGTAGTAAGTCAGTGAAGCACATTTTCCGCCATCTTGTGGGGTGCTAGTGACCAAACCAAGGCCTCGGGCGCTCTCGTTTTTAATTCGCACCGCTTCACTAAAACTGCGTTTTAAATAAGAAGACGTTGGCCTAATACGTTCAAATTTGTATATAAGGTAAAGAAAAAGTTATTCCAGATTATAAAAGTGTTTTTATAATTTTTCAATGACTAAGTTTTTTGTAAATTAGGTTTAATTGAAATTATTTTTTAATCCGAGGAAGTCTTGACATAAAAAAAGTACATTGCGAGGAAGTTTTTCATTTATTGGTCAGAGACTTTTTGTCAGCGGGAAAGTTGTAGATGAATAAACAAATTTCAATTTTATTAAAACCTTTTTTTTATTAAATGTTTTGTTTCGCCAGAAATCGAGGTATAGTAAAGCGACAAAACTGTCTTTCGCGCAACCCGCTGCCGTGCCGCGCCCGACCCACAGAGCAAAG